>BLXT01000774.1:93367-107862 GCA_019648995.1 Plakobranchus ocellatus | reverse complement strand
CCCCCCCCCAAAAAAAAAAAAAAAAACTCTACGCAAGACAAACCTCGTGCACGCAATTAATGCAGTCACATGTTGCAACACCGCAACATCTAAATTCATTCTCAAACTGCCTACATAGTTAAAAGTAAAAACAAAACAAAACCAAAAAAGTAGTAAAAAACAAAACAATTATATGCAATTGACTGCTAATAAATTTATCTCCTTAGGGGGATTAAAAAAAAAGCATCCACTTAATATCAATTACAAATTAGTATTACAAGAGTGGGTGAAAGCGTTTAAGAAATGTATGATCAACTTAACAATACAGAAGATGGAGTAAGGCTAGTTCGACATTCTTAAATTCTACTAATTCTAACAAGCATCATAACGAAGGGAAAAAAATGTTAATAAAGTTTGTTAAGACTACAAAGAATTAATACATATCAAACATGAATTAAAAATTAAAAAAAAAAACAACAAAAATTTGAGCATTCACAGGGGAATTCAAACAAAACAAAGAAAAAAAAATTAAATAAAATGAAAAAAAAAAAAAAAGCACGGGAAATTTTATGAGGTGAGTTTTTAGTATTAATCAGCCTCAGCTAACCCTCAGGAAAGAAAGTTCCGATCAGGCAGGCGCATTCAGAGGATAAATGAGAAATTCCCTCAGATAGACTTAACTTAAGAACTTAACCTTCTTCAAAAAGACTAAAACAGACGAAAATCGGGAATTTCTCCTCAGAAACTAGGCATAAGATACTTGAACTTCCCCAGAAAGACAAATTACGAGAAACTTTAACTTTTCTCAGTGAGACTAAAATTATAGAAACCTTAACTTTTTCCCCCACGAAAACTAAACATAAGAAATTTGAACTTTCTTCAGAGAAAGGCTTAACTTTGAAAAACCTCAATTGCTTTTCCATAGAGACTAAACATGAGAAACTTGGACTTTCTTCAGAGAGACACTGAATTTTGAGAAACCTTTACTCTTTCCACAAAACCTTAACATGAGAAAAGTCTTTTACATCGAGAACATTCTAATCCCCATGGTGTCAAAGGAGGGTGTAAGTTGGCTGTTCTGAAGTTAAACACAGTGAAAATCAACGTGAGTAGTATTTTTTTTCCTCTCTAATTATTCGTTTCACCGATGGCAATATGTTCGGCTGTTTGCTTTCATTTCTAAATTCGCTCTAAATGAAATGAAACTAAACCTAGTAGAACACTGTGCTACTCTCTTGGTTGCCTGTTGGCCGTTTTCGAATCTCAAAGTCGTATATCTACACTTAAAAATCTACCACCAAAGTTTTCACTCATCAAACAGAATGAGTAAAGGTAAGAAAAAAAAATGCCCTAAGTTGAAACAGTGCTCACATAAACATTTGGAAATTCTGGTCTTTAAAAACAAAGTATATATGGATGTATAAATATGGATATATGGATCTATGGACTGCGTGAGACTAGAGCCTTAGTTTTTCTTTCTATCGCACAATGTTTCCTTCAAGATTTTTTTTTTTTATCGCACTAATTTATTTCGTTCAAAAACCTCTCTATCGCACCATTGTTATTTCGTTCAAGATGTTTTCCACCGCACCAATTTTATTTCGTTCCAGGTTCTTTTCGTCGCACCAATACTACTTAGTTCAAGATTCTTTTTGTCACACCAATACTACTTTGTTCAAAATCCTTTCTATCGTACCAATACATGTATAATTTCCTTCAAGATTCTTTCCGCCCACCAATATAGTTTCGTTCAAAATTCTTTCTATAACACCAATATTATTTCGTTCATGATTATTAGTTTTAATGAAAAAACAACAACTAAAACGAAATAGAGGCAAAGAATCAAAGTATGGAGAACAACACGTGCAATATATTATATAATAATAGATTTTATTTGTACTATTCATTCCACCACACGTCATTATGTAACGATAAAATATGCATTTAGATAGTGACACGCACGTTTAGGAAAAAACCTAATCTTTGTCCTTGTTTTTATATCAGTACTCTTAATCAACATCTACGTCTGTATATTACTCCGAGCTAGCGGCTGAAGTATTTTTTTTCAGTTGTATAACATCATCGACTCCTCTTCATACCGTGCAATTAGTTACGCGAGCCGGTGCTTAAGGGTGTTTTTTAAGTCGCTATTAAGTAAGTAACGGAAGCGGGTAAAGTATATAAACTATACAACCATACGCCACTGATCAGGTACGAGTGCTGGGCACTGACGAGCAGTCAGTTATTATTACTTTGACCCTAATTCATTTATTGCCAGAAGGTAAATATCGAAACTTTTGTCACCGTTAGTTTTAGTAGGATGTTTAAAGAGCAGAATACTTTAAAATATGTGATGTGTATTAATTAATTTCTTTTTTCAGCTGTTTGATCTCATTTCTCAAGACGTTTGCATTTACGGCAGCATTGATTTATGTACATCTAATCAACGTTCCTGATTTATTTATAGCTGAACTATGCCATGTTGTAAATGACTGTAAAAAATTTTAACATTCTTAAATTATACTTTCCATACTACAGTAACTATTATTTGAATTTCACTTGAATTTTAGGGTCTCCGCGCCTCTGCCTCTGTGACTGTCACCATGCCTGCTTACCAACCGATTCCCATACCTATTCCCATACCTATACACGTTCCTGTACCGCCCACGTCAGTCCTATGGCTAAAACCGTTCTAATTCGGTTGACTGGAGCTCTAATGAATCAACAAGATCTAGGGGCACTGGTGTATGGACAAGATCTAGAAATGCTAATATGTCAACAACCAAGAACGCATCCCAAGCAAAATCGACACAAAGATGTTTGACCATCTGAAGTTGTCTCTCTGTGAGTGTGCTGACGTGGATCATGGGTAGGAAATAAACTCATACGAACGATCGGATGCCAAATTGATAATCGCAAAATTGGCATATACCAGTATAAAGTGACCTCTGTTAGTTTATAGATGTATTTCAGTGTAATTACGCATAATACTGTATTCTGTACTTAGAATGGCTGTCCTCTCCATACTTATTTCGTATTACTGTGCACGCATGCCCTAGTATCTTAGTTATTTATACCCCCCCCCCCCTTCCCGGGTTCTAACTGTACTTTCTCCTTTTGTGTTAGTTAACTTGGTTCAAATCTACGTTATTACTTGACATGAATGAGATACGGTTTAATAGACAGATAATTACCAGAAAGCATGAATTTACCAAGCAAAGCTTCCCTTTTTACGTCTGATAACAGGCAGTCCTTTCCTTTTATTTATCTCTTTTCCTTGTGTTATACTATGGGCTGTCATAGAGGGATAATTTTGTGTATGTTTCACCACACAAACTTATCACAAATTCTATTTTCTTCTTTAGGCCCTCCCTCTCTAAATTGTATTGGTGAGTGTATGTCGTTTCAATTTAAAAATATGTAATGCTGTCACTTCGAGCACACGTCTTAATGATAAGAAGAAGTTTAGTTGATATTCAGAATTGGAATTACTGCAAGGCTAACTATAATTTATAGATTTATTGTTATCCTTTTAGAAATCAAGTGTGGCGTGTAGCATATCTGAGGAGAGAAACCAAGTGAATCCATTCTGCCCGTTGTATCCTTCTTTGTCATTGATGCCACACAATTATGAAGACGCTTTAAGCATGATAAAAATGTTCGAGATGATGTGGAAAACCTAACCTTATTGTAATCCCCAAGAAAACCACATAGGAAATGTGGATTAGCTGGAGATCTATGGCGGCACAAACATTTCTAAGCAGCATGGTATGCTAATAATATTCAGAAATAAGATTTTAAAATACAGTTCAGACTTTTGAGAGCATTTCAAAGTTTATAATAGGCTTATCTAAATGGATTTAGTTTATTGGCATAGAATATCGATGGAATTTGCCTGGAACTAGATCTAGATAGACTTTCAAAGAAAAGTGTCTGTTTGTCCGCCTTTATAAAAATAGATTTTGATTTTTCGGAGCTATATTATCATAGCTAACATATTACATTGACGTCGCTTGATTTCGATATTCCACATATTTCGGCATTCAGTTCCAATTTTTTTCTTCTATTTTGTCATTAATGATTTGTTCTGATTTTGACATGTTTTTCCAAGCATTTCTTTTACACCGGCCTTTTTCTTTTATCTCCTTGAAACTCTTGTATGGACTCTGTAGCGTATTATAGGTAGACGCTCTCACAGATTCTACAGTAAGCATACTGCTTAACCCTACGCTTGGTAGACAACTCTGACAGATTCTACCGTAAGCATACTGCTTAGCCCCACGCTTAGTAGACGCTCTGACAGATTCTACCGTAAGCATACTGCTTAGCCCCACGTTTAGTAGACGCTCTGACAGATTCTACCGTAAGCATATTGCTTAGAAGACGATCCCATACATTCGGACAATATTGCACGGTTCTGTGCATATCTTTGTTTATTTTTACTTTGCTTTTCTCCCTTCTATCGTTGTGTCATTGGTTTGGTTTTCTCATGAGTCATTGTTACCACTGCATCACTTGTTTCTCAGGTACCACTGTGCCATTTTTTTCTCCCGTTACCGTTATGTCATTTCTTTTTCTCCTTTCTAACGTTTTGTCATTTGCTTTTTTTCCTTTTACTGCGTCACATGCTTTTCTCCCTGTAAAGGTTGTGTCACTTGTTTCTTTGCTACTTTTGTGTCATTTTTCTCTCTGTGAACGTTATATCAATTGCTCTTTCTCTTTTCTCCCAGTTGCCGTTAGGCCACTTGTTTTTTCTCCGCTTCGGCGTATCACTTGGTTTTTCTCATTTGTTTTACTCCTGGCTAAAGACTGCCTTTGTTCTCAAATATCCCTTAACTATTTTTACCGTTATTTCCAATTTGATCCTCCTCCGCTTTTGAATACATGTACGTATTTCGAATGAATATGTGTTATTCGACATATATCGGCAATGTCTTATCTATCTTGATGTTGTATTTTAATATTTATGGGATTGTACTGTCAGAGGATAGATTTTCAAAAAAATATGTATTATAATACTTGCATCGGCAATGTCTAATCTACCTTGATGTTATATTTTAATATTTGCAGGACTGTACCGGCATGAAATTGGTTTGTTTGTTGTTTTTTTTTTTTTGTAATATAAAGGGAGGATTTCATCTTTCCACATTAAATACCTGGATGACTTGGAAATACAGGAAAATTTGAAAATTACATTGTGAGAACAAAGAATATTCTATTATTCTAAATGAAATATAGCAGTTTGTTTGCATTTTTAGTTTATTCACTATGTAAGCACTGTTACTTTGTCATATGAGAAATGCATTTGTATCCTCAAACTGGCAAATCATAAATTTTGCATATAAAAAGGAGAACAACACTTTCAATACATGTATGCATTTTTTTTCCTGGGGAAGGAGGCAGGTAGAGGAGGGAGCACTTAATATAATAGTGTTAACAAGTCGATGGGACAAAGCAAGATGTAAGTGGAAAGTTACAGAAAAGGGTAAAAGTAACAAAAAGACAATACATGATGAATTTATAATGTGAAGTTTGCAGAGTCAGCTGGGCTAGGGGAAAGAAAGAAGATCCATTGGATAGGATCAGATTAATACTCAGACAGAAACCAAAATAGGTTTAAATAAGCAATACATGCAGAGCTGCTGCCATATTAAGGTATTCAGTGCAGTTAGATTTTGGACTCTCATTTACTATTTTACAAAGCATTTCAATAGCAGCAACTAAATTAAGTTAACCGACAAGGTTAACCTAATGTAGTTTTTGGGCTGTTTTAAATCTATGTTAAAGGTCCTGAAAATATGAATTAAATAAAAACATTTCTTATTTCAGAACCAGTGAATATATTGCAAATGTCCAAAAAGATTTTCAAAATTTACCATTACAACATGCACTATCCAATTAAGTTAAGATTTTGGGAGATTGGAAGATAGAAGCCAAACTCAGTAAGTGTGAGGGAGAGATCTCAGTATGTTTTATTTTTGAGTGCTTCAGTAATAACATGGTCTTCATTGCTGTCATAAATTACTTTAGTGAATTCAGTAGTGATTGACAAATCTGTGTACATTTCATGTTAAAACTGACTTCTAAGGACAACTTCTGACTGAGGATAAAAGTCTTTAAATTATTGTATGAATGCTTGGCCCTTACATTACTGATATCATAGAGACAATCAACGAACAAATGTTTGGAAGCTTAACTTAGTCGTTTCATACCAGCAGATAATACCAAAAATTTGTCAGACTAGTTTAAGTGCCTTCTCTCAAGTTTAGCCAATGGAGCTAATTATATCATGATGCACTCATTTCCTTTTTTATTCATCAGTAAAATTGATCTTACCCATGGTTAGTCAGCTATACCACTGATTGATGTCACTGTTATGAAGTTGATCAAACTTTCTGAATTGCTCTCAAACCATGCTATGTCATTAAAATTTTTTTTCCCAGTTTTGCAGCTCTGTCATGTCAGTTTGTCTCCATGTATGTGTCTATACAATTCTTGTATTGATTGGAGCACTAATATTCCATGTGAATGACCCCACCAAAATTATCTTATAAATTGTCACTTTGCAATAAAACTATGTACTTTTAATGGTGATGTGATATTTTCATTTAATAAGTGAACATCTATTTCTTCACAACACAAAAACAGAAAAATCAGAAATATTGGCTATTTTGATCCGCATTATGCATATATCATTTACAGTCAATTTCACATAAATGTCTTGGAAATTAATCCTTATGAATTCAAAATCACATGTCACAATTTTGAAAAAAAAAAATTAAGTCTGTTTTTCTTTTCTTTTAAGAGCTCATTTTAAAAAGTTCTAAGCTTTAAAATCTTGGCTAAAATCTAAAAGAATAACAATTTCTCTATCGTTTTTAAAACTACAAAGGTTATAAATTCTAAGCAGTTTTTGGCTGTGTCAAAAGTTTAAAATATCACTTCCAACTCACTTGGACTGGTCTCATGACATGATTGTTAAAATATCATAAACAGATTTTTGAAGAAGGTGATAAGGAGAGGGCGAAGAAAGAGGAGGAAGAGGAAAAGGAAAAGGAGGAGGAAGAGAAAGAGGAGAGAAAGGAGGAAGAGGAGATAATGGCAAATACATTAACTGACCTGTTGACAGCCACTGCATCACTCTCTGAGAGGTAACAACCAGCCACAGACAGCTCTGACAAGCAACTTGCACTGCCTACAAAACTCTCCAGCATGGGCACCAGGTTCTTGTCTGTCTGGGGCCTCGTGTGAGAGATATCCAGACTGAGAAGAGACTCGGTGTGCAGGCTGTTCAGCAAAAGGCTGATGCCTTCACACTTAAGCTGGTTCTCTGCCATTGACAAACGCTCCAACCTGCACCCTAAGATTGAACGAAACAATGGACATAAAAAAAAAATGATACCACTTTTTCTTTTTATTGATAAAATTTATAATATGATAAGTGATGTTTGAGAAGAGGCTGAAAAAAAGGGTTGAAATATTTTTTTTTTGCTATTATGTTCAAATTCAGTTAATTCTTTACAATGGTACAGGACCAGAGAACATGAAATGCAAATGAAGCTCTCCTTTACAGGTGTAAAATTCGAGAACAAATCTTACTCTTCCTTATTAAACAAAGCAATGGAGACAAAGAATCAAACCCCAGATAATGATTGGAAAAAAAACATCAAGTGTAAAAATGAAGAACATTGGTTGAATGAAAAAAAATGTGCATTTTGTATGATGAAAGTTTGAACCCCAATTTGCAAAAAACCCATAAGAACCACAATTTGGAAAAAAAGTACCCTAGAACAGATTTTTTCTTAAAATTGAAATCATAGAAATATATCTTTACCATCATTGGTAAGAATGTAGCAGATTCAATGAAGAACTAGGCCCATGCAGTGCCTAATTCTAAAAGGTAATGTACGTATCCACACAATATAATTTAAATTTTAGCAAATTGTCTTAAGAAATGGCCTAAAATTAATTTATTTCTATGAATCAAATTTTCGTTGTGCCCTGAGAATACAGTAAATTTTGAGTGGCAGATTTCAATTTCGCCATCACAATTGCTCTGTTGGCTTTCCTTGCTAGAGGTTATTAAACATTTCCCCTATCCTGCCCCATGATTGACAATCAGTGTTTCATCATCACAGATAGAATGCAGCACTGCATATTGACGCATTGCTGAAGTACTCTGCAGCCCCCTTTTCAACTGCGCAATCAAATTTGTTTTCAAGAATTAGAAAACAAAAAATATTTCCTGGTTACACATAAAGATGTGAAATTGTAAAATGATGATCATTATCTGGTAAATTCTAAAACAAATTAAGCATGTCTTCCTCAGCGATAGGTAAACTACAGCTTTCTTAGCTAATCAAGTCATGTCTTTATATACCAAATGTCTTTCTTTTTTTTTTTAACAAAAAGAAGAAAATCCAATAGTAAAAGAAAACTTCTTTCCTTAAAAGAAAACTCTTTGCTCATTTGCACACAAATTTATCCGGATTTCAGTGGCCTTCACCTTGTTATGTTTCACCTTGTTATGTAAGTGAGGTCACTGCAACTATGAAGAACAACTTGAATAAGTTGAGACAAAAATTATCCTCTTGGTTCATCTGATGAAGATAATGCTGTAATTACATTGCAGACTCACCCATCAATGCTGTACAAAACACTGGTGTGAACAGGGCCTCTGTGAAGCCACAGGCCGGAAGGTCAAGTCTGACCAGGCGTTTCAAATGATCCAAAATCGTAGCCAATGGCATTGCTGCAAAATCCTCCACGCTATTATGGCCTAGAAACAAAGTGGTTAAAGCACTCAGGCAATGGGTGTGACCATATTCTGACATGTTAGCCTTTTGCTTGAGCACGGCAGCCATAGTGTTTATCCCTTCCACTGACAGACCATTGCAGTCTAGATTGAGAACCTGTTAGGAGTGAAGGAAACAACTTGAGAAACAATAGGCGATTTCAGACGCACCATTATGGAACCCAGTTATGGTCAAATTTCTTGAAAGAATTTACACTGTCAAAGGTTGAAATCTTATAAATATAAAAATGACTTGACCACATCTCTTTCCATAGATCTACAAGAAGAAATTTTTTTTTCTATTAGAAACTCTGAAATAACCAAATTTTGAAAGGGAACCTAGGAGAATATTTTTCTTGTTTTGTTATTTTTTAAATGAAAAACTTCACAATGATCAAATTTCAAATGAAGCCTAGTCTTTCCTCTCTCTTTCACTTTTGGAAAAGGGGGTGGGGTGTGAGGAATTCAATTATGATGGAAGGATTGACTATTGATAGATCAGAGTTTTCCTCCAAAAGGACTGTTTAGAATTTTCAATCAAGTTGAAACTCAACCATCACTTCACTTGACTTACCACAATAAGCCAATGTTGAAGAAAAATAAAATTGTCATTTCTAACACACATAAAATAAGTTGTCCAGTTTATCTTTGTTAGCAAAAGTCACAAGTAGGCTCATTATGTTAGACTACAACATTTAGTAATCCTATCCAAACATCAGGTATAAAAAAAAAGACTCCAATGCAGGCATTTATCTGATTATGTCATTAATGCTTGCATATCAAAGAATTTCGATTGCTGGACACTGAATTTTGAGCATGCTAACATTTTAGTTCTGCTCAAAAAAGTGCAAATCTCAATAAATGTTATGCCAAGCTGACAAAAGTGTGAAAATTCATTTCTGGACCATGGGGTATTTTTGCTGCTTTTACTGTAAGATAATATATATACACACACACATATATATGTAATTGTATCCAAAACAATAGACTGCTGTGCTCCCATTTTCTTGAAAAGCGAAGTGGATTTGATTGATGTGTTGAAATGAAGAGCTGGTTCTGTGAATATTAAGTTCAGATATGCAAAACACAATAGCCCTAAATCACTAAAACTTTTAAAATAGGGGATAATTTTTCACCCATGACATCAGGATAACATCATTTTCCTTTTTAGTGTGTAGGTTGACTTCATTAGCCCATGGCATTGAATTGTGCAAATTTCCTCTTTAATGTCATCTAAGGGAAATCTGTGGTGCTGCATAAAAATATACAAAGAGAGTTAAGAAATTGCTTACTGTTAAACAGAGAGAAAAAAAATCACCTTGAGTATTGGCAAGCCAGCAAGACACTCCATAAGAGGCCTTACACCAGTGTCTCCTAACCGATTCCCACTAAGATGCAGCTCTGTGAGGGTTGCTTGACCCTCTATAGCCTGGAATACAGGCTGCAGGAGCGAGGGCGACAACCCTAGGTCACACAGCTTGAGAATCCCTGAGCTGTCACACCCCTGGAGAGCTGTTGCCACACATTTGTCAGGCTCCTCAAGGAGGCAAAGAGTGCAGGCCTGAAGATACCGCTCCTCTAGTTTTGGACGCTCCCAAGATCTGACAACAGCTGTGAGGACATCATTATCTGCAAGGACGGAGGCAACTGTGTCGGTGGGACTGAGCACACTGCCATCAGAAGTGTTGAGGGCTAGAAGGGGACGCACAAGAAACATGTTGAAATACCGCTGGCCAGTTTGTTGACACAACCACAAAATCGTGCGCTGCTGATCTTTTGGCTGAATGGGGATCAACATCGTCTGCTCGCCTATCTTTACCTTAATACGTAGGCTTGTGTTGCAGATAGGAGATTCAAAAGGTAATGAAACGGTTGAATGTTGCGGCTGCTGATGCTGTGATTGCTGTTGTATTGACGGTAATATCACAGGATTACTCTTTGGCTGTGCACATATGTTATTATTCACAGCAACACGATGAAATTCCTGATTTCTAGAATATCTAAGTTCATCCAAAAGATTATTTGAAGTGGAAGAGCTCTTTGAGGCCCTTGGTTGCTCATTTCTTATTGCTGAGCTACTATTATAGTTTACAGCAGGGTGTCTACCTTCAACATAACTAATAGGTGATGAAGGTAAGTCATTTGTAATAGTTGTATTGAATTGTCTTTGGCTTAAGATAGAATCATTTTCACCGAGGCTCTCATCAATACAGTCCATATGAGACAGTAGCTCTTCATCTGAATCCCACTTGTCCAAACTTGTTTCCTTCTGTATTTGCCTATCTTGAACGTCGGACACTGAGTTAAACCTCTCTGTTGAAGAGGTCACAGGACAGGCATCACTGCTTGATTGGTCATCAAAGAGTTCAGGGTGAGACTGAGGATTTTTCCTATTGCTGCTTGAGACAGTCACTAAAGGTTCCTTGTCAAGAACATCTTGACTGCTTGAAATACCAGAATTAAGGATATTTTCAACATGTGCTAGTCTGGAGTGCTTCATTGAAAGTCTTGATCTCTTGGTCATGGCAGTTTCTCCCATATCCTTCTTCCTTTTGCCTCCTTGCCTTGTGGAAGATGTCGTGAAAATGCTTGATATTTTAGAATTCTTTCTTTTGGGTTTGATTACGTCCACATCATTAATCAACCAGTCATCGCCGACATCTTCTCTCTCGTCCAGTAGGGCAGGCAGGCTAACACTGGAGAGTGTTTCCACCGGCTCTTTATCTTTCCCCAGACTTTTCTCAGCTTCCAATCTTCTTTGGACGGAGCTGCCTATAGTCTCAATGACTGATTGGTATTCAGAAGCTCCACCCTTTCCCTGTGGGCTCAGCTTTGGCAAGGCATATGGCACAGGATCACTGTCTGACAGCTCATCACTGGAAGAAACCACCTCTGAATCTCTCTGAGCTCTGCCTCTCCTCGTATGAGAAGAGGCTTTCTTGTTAATTTTTCTGTTTAAAAAAAAAGGCCAAAAGAGTTTGACTCAACAGATCACTACTTACATGATTTTAACCTTACTTTATATATATTTTTTAAAATTTAGAACTAATTTAAAGGGATATTCGACTTGAAAAAAAAAAAAATTTGATTTAAGTGTAGGAAAACTTAAAAACACGATTTTCAGTGCAGTTTTCTGTACAAACAGGTATAAATAGTACATTTTGCTATAATTTAAGGTGTGTAAGAATATTTAACTTTGCTGTTCATCATTTACATTTCTTTTTGCTCTAAGACAAAATGTTAGTATACAGATGCTATATGAATACACGGTATCACAAAAATTATGATTATGATCAGGCCAAAATTATAGAAGGCGCGCTGGTAATAGTATGGTAAACGATTTGAGTGGAGGAGAGAAAAGAATTTTATGAATCATAACGGATAAATTAAGACACTTATACTCCAGTGCATACTTTTGTCGCAGGAAGCTTAGCCTCTCCCTAAAGCTTGTTCCACCTGAACTGCTGCCAGGAGCTTGTGTGGAGGCACCCAAGTCAGTGGTGGACCTTTCTAAGGATTTGCCTGCAGCAACAAAAAAAAAAAAGTGAAGATGATAATACTTTCATGAAAATTCAGCCTTGGCACAAAACAACAATAACAACACAAAGAAAAAAGACAAGCAAATATAGGGAATGAAAAGATTATCAAAACAATGAATTCATAGAGACAAGAAAGGAGTGGAGTGGAAATGCTTTCATCCCATATTCTAGAGACTGTAGACATCACTTTGTTTCAACATCTTTTTTTTTGGCTGTGGTAAATTCTAACGTGCTTGGAGCAACTCAGAAATAGGGAAGGCTAGACTGTGATGTTAGCTGGTATACTTGCCCAGTGCAAAAAAACAAAAAAAAAAAACAGGGTGTGGTAGAGAGATTTGGAGTGGTGTGTGGCGTACATTGAACACTACTCATCCATAATACTTTTTTTTATGTAAAAGTCTGAAACCATTCATTTGTTAAAAGCTAGACAGTTCATTGTTTTTTGTGTGATTTGTTTCTCTTTTGAAAGCATGATTTAATATACTTTTTTTTTTAAAAAGAGGAAACCAGGTGTCCAGAGATTGTGGCCTATGTTCTCAAATGCAAAAGCATATCTGCCTTGTTGCAACATTACCTTTCTGTAACAATTTATATCTAATATCTGTTAGAATTTAATCCAATGAGTGCATTGTCTTAGGCCTAATTTGATTTTGTTACTTAGATGCTTTACCTGAAGACAGTCAATGCTATCCTCTTTATTCGTGAACAAGGACTTTTCCTTTAATGCTAGGTCTACAATCAAGTTTGATTCATTACTTGTATTATTAAACTTTTGTACCAATTAAACTGTACACACTCTCAAGCAACAAAGTATTACTTTGTTTACAACAGTATTATAAGTTTTACTTGCACTACTGGCTTTGGCGTCATCAACTGTGAATACTATGTGCATGAATATCACTGCTCCCTAGACCCACCTTTTTCAAAAGATGGGTTAATAACCTTATTCCTAGTTCTATATGTAACAAACCATACATAGCAAACAGCAATCCACACACACAAGCACATACTTCTAGTACTTATATATAAATGCCTATAAAGAATCAAGTCAATGAAGCAGGACAAAACACCGTTCTCTCCTAGTCCTCTCATTGAACTCCATACTACATCCAATTATCTTCTGGAAAGAAGAAACCCATGAAATTTTTCAATCGTTTCATTCGTTGATAGTTAAAGAGATTACACATTCTTTCACGAAACTAACACATGAATGCATGATCTGCTGCAAGACCATGTAACAATATATGGCCTTGCTGCATCATCCCTTGTTTTCCCATGCTCAAGCCTACCAAGGAACTTAAGGAAAAAAATAATGACGGAACTCAAAATCTTTTTGTGTACGTATATATTATAGTTTAAATGTCTTTTGTTTAACAGTGTACAAAAAGGATTTTAAATTAAAAAAGAAATGGAATTCAAGCAAAGCTAAAAAATGTAGCAAACATAAAGAAAAAAAATTAGAAAAATAAAGACAGTGAATAACACATTACTATGAATTACACACAACAATATTTGTAAGAAAATAAGTCTCCAAAAGAATGTGTTGCTGCATGTAGATTTTGAAATTGATTATATTATTATTCCCCATATTTTTCCAAATTGCATCAGTACAGAATGAGAGGAGCTATTTTGCAATTTTGGACAAAAGGTCAAAAGTGCCATTGGATCAAATGGCAAAAATGTTTGTATGTTTTAAAAAGCTTGTCTTTGCTTTGAGATACTTTTTTTTAAAGGCTACATTTAGTTTTAAAGGGTCGCCATGAAACAAAATTCAGAAACTTTGTATAACTTAATATGACCTAATTTTGGCGCTTTCAACTTTTTTGTAAAAAAAAAAAAACAGAAAACGCAAAACAAATTATAATCAATATATGCTCAGATAGTGGCATTTAAAATTCTTTTCTAAATGTTAAATGGCAGAAAAGAATTCAGACCTGCCAACCCCAAATTGTCCTAACAGGAATATTCACCTCTACTCACAGGAATTTAGAGAGTCTCACAGGAATATGCCAGTATACAATTAAATGCGCATGGATAAACCGTATTACACCTTAATTATATACTCGGTTATAGACATTCCATAACATTAAAGTATAATACATATCAGAGGATAATTAATGCATTTTCGACTTTAAAGATGCAAGAAAGTATCTCTCTACTCACTGCCATTAGTCTAATATCAC
>BLXT01000774.1:42517-70964 GCA_019648995.1 Plakobranchus ocellatus | reverse complement strand
AAGTACCTTGTCATAAATTTGCTATTTGATTACGCTAAAAATAAAATCAAGTAAGTAGCAAGTGTGCAAGCCGTCTGCAAGTGTCAAGCTATCTAAAACTAAAAAATTAAATATTTTAGATTTGTTTTCCATATACTTCCACTCCATGACAGTTTAGACTGAGCTGCTGAACTTTTTTTTAGTTCCGGGCTGTTCTTTACTAACCTGTTTTGCCCCAGAAACAAAATGATGTCACTGAAACTTCTGCAGTCTAAGGAAGAATATAAAATTATTCGGGACAAGAATCCAGCCAATGTAATATTTTAAAATTTTAACATATATGGGCTTTCAAGCAGTAATTTAAGTAAGGATTTAAGCATTTCTCACTTTGCAAATTCTTGGCGTCATCGACATCCATAGCTCATATTTTGAAAGCGAAGTCACACGCCTCTTCAGTTGAACTTACTGCAACTAAAAAATCAGGGCTTTTTTGGCTCCCAGCATGATCTGAAAGCAATAAATTTGGGCAGTGAATTTAAAACATTAAAGAACACCCATATATATTTAACTTTGAATATAATCAATCTCTTGTCAGCTTAAAAAGTATTTTTTTTCCTCAAAAATATATTTCTCAATAAAAAGTTGAACTAAGCACCTATGTTGAATTAGTGCTAACTTAAATTCAAAATGAAATAAATCTTCATCAAACAGCAAGAGCAACAAGAATAAAATCTTAAATAAAAACTGAAGGTTGAATTAAAGCTTGCCAATACTTACCATCTGAGTTACTGGGGGTTTTATTTTGGCTTACCGATAACACTGACAGAATGAAGTGGTTTTAGTTGATAAAGTCCGATTAAATAAATAAACCGCCAGAGATCTTAAGAAATTTTTTTTATTTTTACACTATCGTGTTTTATTTCTAAATCATACCATCAACTAAAACTCACTTAATTTAATCAGCATTAATCGGTTTCATAGAGACCCCAGATGGAAAGGATTATCTATATATGGCATAAGCTTTAACAATACTTGCATAAAATAATAAAAAAAAAAACTCTTGACGACTGCTTGAGTGCTTGATCTACTCATATCACACATCAATCGGGACCCTCACCTAGAAATTTTAAATAGATTTGCATCATGATAATATGCATCCATACACATCCGTCTCTAATCTACATACTAATTTATGTGCAGAAAAAAAAAAAATTCAGGACTCTCAATCCAGATAAACTAAAATCCGTCAATTTTTACTATCAAAGTATTACACCAAATTTCTGACTTTGTATAGCATGTTTGGTTAAGCCCCTTAACAAAGGAAGAGAAAACTAAGTGTCCTCTGAGACCAGAACGCTGTGACATACCGCAACTTAACAGGATAATGGGGAGTTTTAGTAGGTATGTCAAATGAAAGTAAAATGAACTAAAATCAACTTTGACGTGTGTAACCTTTGTTGAGGGATTGACTGCACTAGAAACCTATCAATTTGCGACAGAGATGAGGTTCAATTTCATATTCAAAACATTCAATCATACAACAAAAAACATCATTCAAAACCCCTTTAAAATGAGATCTAGATTCTAGATCTAGATCTAGATCTCGCTCGCATTTACACATCTAGAATCTTGATCGAGAGATTAGATTTCATAATTTTTAACTTTCAACTGGTACACAAGAAAATAAACATTTACGCCTCTAGATGCTATAATGTTTTTTCAGCATTTACTCACTCCGGTTGCCCATACACACATACTGTGTAGTTCAGATATTGTATTCAGTTTTTACTTTTAGTTTTGTCATGTAACGTTATATGCGGTTGAGACTCAATGCCCATTCAGACTCTTGTTTTCACCTTTCGCGGTTGCGAGTTTGGATTTTTCGGAATTTCCCGAAAACCAACTCCGTACACTCTAAAAGTAATCGATAGACCTATGGTAAGCTATTGATTCGTCATACGTATGAACAAACTTTCTTTCTTTACGAATAAACGACCGGCAGTAGAACACGTAAATTTTGATCTACATGTGCCTGAAACGAAAGTAAGAAACCCAACTCATTCTTGTAAGATTAGTCAATTGAAGTCAAAGTGTGTGTGGACACCGATACACTATTATTCAGCATGGCTGCTTCTCTAGAGGAAATTCTGGCGCGGCTTCTCGAACCTGACAACGATGTTATCCAAAAGGTATGATTTTAAATCACGCTCAATATGCTTTACTCTCAAGGTATCAGTGAGTATAACTGAACATTCCATCTTGATTTCAAGACGAAATGTAGGACTATAGGCCTACTCTAGATCGTGGCTTAATCCTAGCCTAGGTGTCTAGTACATTAGATCTTGATCTAGATCTAGATCTAGTTTTCAGTAGGCCTAGATTTTAAAATCTAGATTCTAGAACTAGATCTAGATCTGTTCAGTTATCAGTTTATTTTTGTTGAACTTTTGGAGAAATTGATGGCTGTAGGCAAATTATATTGATAAACAACTAATAGTGTATTTTCTGTTTCCCAAGCCAACTACTTAACTTAAATAGTTAATTTTAAAGACTAAAAATGCTGTCAAAAAAGCCCATTTCTTGAACAGACTGGCCCGCCCTCCATACATATTTTCTCCAAACCCTGTGCTAATCATCTAGCACTTCCAAAGTGATTAGCCAAATAACCAATTGATGTTTTCAGAAATGTAAGGTTGTTCCTCAAAATTTTATTAAAATAGAGTCATTTAAAATTGAATAAGCTCCAGAGCATTGATTGCGCAACACTTAAAAACTTTTATTAAAAAAATATAATATATGAATAAAATGAAGTCTATTGACACAATTTTACCCAAAACACAAAGATAGTGGCAACTTGTGGGTTGAAAAACCAATGTCGGTTTACAGAAGATTGAGATTGTAAAGTGAAAATGCAGATTCAGATTAGGGTAATCGACAGTTGTTTAAAAAAATACTTGATTCAATATTTACAAATATGAAGTTTACACAAAAAATTGAGATTAATTCCGATCAAGTTCTATTTTTATTTCATCACTCAAAATTATTTTTGCAGGCTACTGCAGACCTAAAGGAGGCATTTAAGAACCCCGAGACACTTCAAACATTGTGCCAGATCCTTGGTACCTCACCTCAGCCACAGGTACGATTTTTATTTTTTAATATTTGAGAAATTAAAAGAATAAATAAAGCATGAAGAATGGATACTGAGTAAAGTGGGTCCCATGCTTGGTCCAAGTATGGGGGAACCAAGAGTAGGGTCCTGATTGGTTTGGCATACAGTATTGTGAGGTAATTTGCCATTGCTTTCCTCACTGCCTTTACTTTCGCCAGAGACCTAGCTATGCATTCAGTGCAGGGTGGACAATGAACAATGAAAAATTGACTGGGCGCAAACTGGGATTCAAACTTAGGACCCCTCATTCAACAGTTACCTGCCCCAAGAAGTTTAAGCCAAGGCTGCTCCTGAATGGATATTAGACTTGAAAAGGATAAATTGAAATATTGCTCTGTGTTATTTTTTTTAAAAAGTGATAAAATAAAGAAAAAGTACTTTGGATTCATTATAGCTTTGTGTTCAAATATCTTTTACTTTGAGGGATGTTCATAGCACAGTGGATAGCAAACCCACTCTAAGATCTGCAGGCATCCTTCTGTTGCAGATTTCAACCCTACCATTGGCCTGAGATTACCTTGTTGTGGCTAGGCTTTACATTAAACAACAAAAAAAAAGCAAAAAAAAATCCAACCCATTATTAACACTTAAAGGACCGGCTTGCCACCCTAGAGTTACCCCTCCTAGACCAGCACTGCCACTCCCCTATTCAATCCTCAGGACCGTAGTTGCCGCCCCCATTTTCTCTATATGCATACCTTTAACACAATAGTGATAAGCCTATAATGGAAATCCTTTGTTTGTATACCCATAAAAAGATTACTAGAAGTTCAAAATAAGCGTTTTCAATGTTTTTATGTAAAAAATAAGGTCTAGATTGGAATAAAGTAGTGGACTAGCTGTTGCAAGAATACTCGTCACTGGTCGTTTACGGCTGGGTACTTTTTCGCGAGTATATTCGTCGATGGTCCTTTAAGTGTTAATGAAGGCAGCTATATATGGAGATCGGTGCCTTTGATTTTAAGAGGGGAAGAAAAAATTTAAAAATTTGTGTACAAAACTATTTGAACAAATTTTTTAAACTTAACTCCAACAGACAGTTGCATAAAAAATAAAACTAATACACCTTACTTTAATTGAAATAATTGTGGTTTTTTTATTTATTTATTTTTTTGTTGTCTTTTATGATTTCAGATTCGACAATATGCTGCTGTGCTCATCAGAAGAAAAATTCACAAGGCCAAAAGATGGGCTGCATTGGATGATGAATTTAAAAACAAGTACATTTTTTCTGATTATGACTGTTTTAATTATGTAGCATATTCATGCCAATACATGAATAAACTTGACAATCAGAAAACAAAATTTACACTTGAGATATTTTATGATAAAATGTAGACTATAAGCTTTAAGATAAAACCTAAATGGTTAAGATTTTTTTGACTGAGTTATGTAAAGATTTTAATCTTAAGAGATTTATGTATCTCTTTTTTTACTAAGCAAATGAATTAAAAATTTTATTTTCATATGTAAACAAGGCAAGGCTACCTTTTTTGAAAAGCTAAGAAAAAACTCGAGAAAGGTGCTACAAGTACATAATAAGAGCTGTGGTTGTTAAGAGTGTCAACCTAATTCATATCCTTCTCTCTCTCTCTCTTCACACACACAAACACACTATCATTTTGATCTCAGAGAGGCCTGTTTTGATTTTATGAAGTTATGAAAAGAAAAAAAAATTTTTCAATTAAATTTTCTACTTCATTCATTTTTTTTATAACTCTAGCATCAGAGGAAGCATTCTGCAGCTTTTGGTCCAAGAACAAGAGTAAGTTATAATTTTAATAGTATATGTGTCAGTCCTTCCTATTTACTGTGGATGAATTCACCTTTTTTAAGCCTGATCTAAGGCATCCTATTTCTGAGCTAAGGAGATGCATCTATCTGCCTGTATAAAATTGTTTAAAGATTTTTTCATTCCATAAAATTCATCCCAATTGCACTAAAATATATTTGTATCGTTTACGTAATGCCCTAGATAATTGAGAAAGGTCTAATACTGTCAAGGAAGAAATTACCAAACTCTGCATATGTGCTGATCATATATGAATGTTGTCATTTTAATATTTAGGTTCCCTTCTTCATTGCCTAACCTCTCTATTCACCAACTATCCCTCCCTTGTTCTCTCTCATTAGTCTGTGTCTGTATTGGGGCTAGTTTGTACAGAGTGTGAACCTGCCAACTCACTAGCTTGTGGTTGCTAGTATCTATTCCCTTTATTTAATGTATTAGTTATATATATATCTCGCTCCTCGCTGCAGACCACCAGTCCTATCCCTACATCCCTACTTGACCCAGTCACATTGTTTCTCTTTGCGTAACTTAAAAGTTGGCTGCGTACGCTTGATTAAACTTTTTCCCTTATTATAAAAAAAATTTTTTATCGCTGTCAGAAGCTGCTGTAGGTTCCTTTTATAGGCAAGTAAAGGCATCTTAAATCCTGTCATGCACAGGTAATATATTTTATGAAAGAAGAGAGTCAAATCAGTCCTTTCACATGCATGGTCCTGCTGCAGTGATTGCTTTTGTGTATGGGCTCTATCACTGTAGTCTGAACCACTATCAGTAAAATGATAGACATGAATAGAATGGGATTTGCTAGAGCTGTTAATACTTGTGGCAATTTTTAATATCTCCATACATGCAGTTTTGTTCTACCGGAATTTTTTTAGGAAGAGTGCCAGGTCATCCATTGCCCAAATCATTGCTGTCATTGCTCAACATGATACGCCCAGTAATAGCTGGCCTGCCCTGTTTGAGTTTATAGTGAGTTTTGTCAAGGATGAGGACCCTGCAAAAAGAGAGGTGAGGACTGTCTGCTTTTTGTTTTGGCCCAAGCATTATTTGACCAATGGTTTTACCCTGTTCCTAGAAATTTAAAGTTTGAGATAAAAGTCTGTACAGATAATTTGTCTTTTCTCTAAGGAAGCTTGGAGTGCTTATAGACATGGATTAGGAAAGGCTAGAGATGCAAGCTTAAAATAGCTATTTTAATATGCTTTTTACTGCAAGTGATGAAAGTTCATACAAAATTAGAAGTTTGATTTTATAAAACAAGTAATGAAAGGGGGTCTTACCATTTACATGATCTGCTTTGCAATTTTTCAAGAGAGCTTTTTACAGGGTGAAATTTATGTCTTTTATTATTTTCACAGTGTTGCCTCCTTCAGCTACTTAACACATATCAATAACTTTTTAACATAAACGTTATGTTTTGGGAAGTGACCTTGAAAGAAATTTCATGTCTTTTATAAGCCATCTTACTTTCTTAAATCGGTGAAGTTATAATATTGTTAGCAAATGGGTATCGAAATTAAATAAAGATGGTACAAAAAAGAAAAAAAAAATCCTAGACTTTGCTATAGCAATGGTACTTTCATAAGAAAGGGATAAGATGGGATTGAATTTGTACATAACCTATATTCCATTGTCCTCAGACTGGTATGTTTGTGCTTTCAACCGTCACATCATTAGCTGCAGAGCAAATGAAGCCACACATGGTCTCGCTTCTTAACCTTCTTGCTGAAGCTTTAAATGAAACAGTCAACACAGAAGTCAGCTATTTGGCTATCAAGTAATTCATCTTAGAGCTAACTGCTCATTTTTGGTTCATAATTTTTTTTTTCCCGTTTGCTCTTTCCTAAACTTATGTAAAGCTGTTGAGTTTCACCAAGTTTCTTGTGCAAGATAATTCAGGAAGTTTTAAACTCTATGGTCTAATGGTTAGATGCTAATTATGTCAACATTAAAATGAAGCTTTGCCATATTCCCCTTTTTTGTGAATTGTCCAGTAATATTTGTTTTTTTTATATATTTTTTTTTGTAAACCAGGCTTTAAATTGGTTTTATAATACCATCTAAAGGGAAAAAAAAAAACAATTGATAAAGAAGTGGAACTGTAAAATTCTTCTTTTTGAAAATGTGAAAGAGTTAAGAAGACTTTTTGTAATCCCTAAATTTGAAGACTTTCATTTTGATTGAAATATTTTTGTTTCCTTCAGGTCAATGACAGATCTTGTATTTTACATCGGAGATGATGAAATGGTAAGTATACTATAGAGAAACTATATTAATTTTAATGCAGGACTTGTTGCTTCCTTTTTTTTTTTTTGATTATTTCTTCTTACATTTTGTAGAAAAGAACAATAAAAAAAAATATGAGTTGAAGCTGAGTCTCAAGAAAGATTTTTTCACTTATTTATTCATCTTATTATTTGTATTTCTGGCATCCAAATTTGATAAAAAGAAATGACATTTAAACTGTTTGCAAGGCACAGCAAATTAAAAAATATTTATTGTTCAAGTTCTTTTTAAAATGATCTCATTGATTCTTTGATATATACTCTCAAAAAAAGTGTTGCTGTTACTTTGATACATATTTCTCTACTTTTCAGAAACATGTTCAAAATGTGGTCCCAAGGGTTTTGGAAGTTGTGCAAGTTTTGGCTACAGTAGATGAGGTATGCACATTAACTTACAGTAACTTAATTTGGCTTTGAACATTAGGCTGTTAAAGGTTCAAAACATACTAAAAACTGTTGATTTCTTTCAACTTAACTTTTCCTTTCCTTTACCTTTCTTTGTAAAACTGACTGACAGTGCTGTGTATCTTGTTTATTCGTATTCATTTTTTTTACTTCAGGAAAAGGCCTGTGTTGCTTTAGAGTTTTTTGATGAGCTTCTTGAATCTGAGGTTGCTATTGTTGTGCCATACCTCAAACCATTGGTCCAATATTGCCTCCAGGTAATAGTTGAAAAAAGCATCTGCTTTATACGTTTTAAAAGCTTTTGCCATTTACTTGTGTGAAAACAAATACATGGCATCTTATTATTGATGATATTTGAAAACACTGCTAGATTTATGCAAACTACTTTACCTATAAAATCTTAGTAAATAACCACAAAAAAAGCTGGTAAACATGAACATGTCATGCAGAAAGTTTTTAAAAAGCTCTGTTCTCTTATTGCTCTACTAATGTTTTGACTCTCTTGTTTCTTTAAAAACAGATTAATTTTGAACTTGTCTCAGTTATTTAGCTACTCCTTTCTTCTGAAAAATAAGATACAAGTTGTTTTGTATTTGAGTATCAATCATATTTCTTTCCTCTTTATTTGAAATAAAGTATAGAAATATTGATATCTATAGTTTGGGACTAAAAAAAATCTCAGCCTTGATCACCTGTCACATATTCTAAATTGACTTCTTTTGATATATTTCCTTCGGTTTGTTTGAGGAGGAAAAACAGCCACAATTTTCTATTGTTTTGTTTTTTTTTAATCAGAATGCAAGAAATAAAGATTATACTGACGCACTGCGAGTCAAAGCCATGTCCTTTGTTGAGTCATTGGTGCGGTTAAAAAAGAAGGTAAGTTCATTTCAAGTAAAAATGTGTAGGAAAGAATAAGCAGAATTAGGAAAAACGAATTTCCGCAACCCACCTTGAGATCTGCAGGGATCCTTCTGCAATGGGTTTGAACCAAATGGACGCTCTGGCCTGATAGAGGGTCTGAAAGCCAGAGACCATCTTGTTGTAAATTGACTATATATACAAAAACCACACTCATGAATCTTTTTCTTCCTCTTCTCTTTACTGCATATCACCATTTTATTTTCTTTGCCTTTTTAATCATCATGGAGTTTAGACTGTGTTGAAGCATCACCTCATTGACCCAATTCTGCAAGTCCTGGTTCCAATTATCTGTGATGATGAAGAGGAGGAGGATGATGACGATGAAGAGATTGAAGCTCATAGACCTTCTCAGTATGCTGTTCAGGTATAGGCTACTATTTTTTTCAAACTTTGAAAAAAATTCTATTGGAAAACAATTGATTTTTTCAATTTCTTAGCAATGTTTTCTCTGTTTTAACAAATTATTAAGGTCAGGTTGTCCTTGTACTTTATGAACAAAAATGAATGAATTTCATTTGATGAAATGAACAAGCAAGGCTCGCATTCTGTATGTGTAGGTTCTTTTTTTAAGGATGTAAGAGAGACAATAGTTAATAAACTATGATTATTTATTGTTATTGATGTTCTTGTTAATTGTTATAACTATTCTTAATTTATCTATGGAAAAGCTTCAATGTTGAGCTCTGTTTATTGCTGCATTTGGTGATTCTCAATTTTGTTGAATGCCTGAAAGACCTGCACATTTGTGAAATATATTAGAATCATTTTGATATTTTGACCCTCATTAATCTGTGTGTTTATAATTTCAAATACAAAGTGATACACAAAATCCAAGAAACACTCAATATTTTTCACAGGTGATAGACACAATGGCCCTCCATTTACCTCCTGAAAAATTTTTAGGAAAATTGGTGAGACCTCTTTCTTCTTTACATATCAGTAACACTATATTAGTCTGTTTTTAACCCTGGGCTGAAAAGGTATTTGGTCTTACATAAGATTTAACTCATAAACCTTTGAGTTCTTCCTGTATTTGAAAGATTTTTTTTTTTTCCTGTTTGCTTTTGTACTTTGTACTTATTTTAATACCCCAGCAAACAATGGTGCACATAAATCATATATTAAATTGTAGGGAGTGAATGCTTTTATCAGAAATAATACTTCAGTCATAGCATTTTGAACACTCCCAGCATTTAGTTATAGTTCAAGTAGAATCAAATGAAATGATTTTTGCTGGCAAAGTGGTAAACAATGTCGATTTGGGATTGTAAGTCCTAGGTTCATTTCATGCTGTGACAGTCTCAGTCGCGATTGAATTAGAATAAAAGCTTTGCTACCAATTCTTTGATAGGATTAAGAGAATGAAGTAAACTTGAGATATATTAGCTTGTCATAACACAGAAGGTTAACAACCAATGTGACTTATAAATACATTTTTTAAATATTCTTATTCTGAATGTATCCAAATGACAGAGCCAAAAAGGGAAGGGAGGGATGAATAGAATTTAATGCAACTTTGAAGGTTGCTGAATTAAAATCAGTAAATGATTAAAGCTATGTTTATGAGGAAAAATTAAACTTTGGCCTTTCGTTCCTTGGCAATTTTTTTTTTTCTCCAGTGTGTTTAAACCAGTCGAAACGTATCTCATGTCACATTTTACACATTTAAAAAAAAACCAAAAACTATTGAGATACTTTAGAACTCCATTTTGTTAGCTTTATAAGGGTAAAAAGTATACAGATATGTTCTTACTGTGCTAAGAAATATTCATTGTAACAGTCCCAAAAAAATTTTATAAGAGGTGAAAAAAATTATATCTAAATGCGCCTTTTCTCAAAACCATTATTTGCAGCATCCAACTTATTAGCATTGGTCACAAATGTCATGTTAGATTCTCATAGCAGTTCGTCTGCTTTGAAAAATGTATTTCAAAACTGGAGATACGCTTTGGGATGAGTAATAAATGCAATGAAAAAAAAAATGTTTGCAGACACCTATGGTGGAGCGTTGTCTTGAAAGCACAGAAGCCCCACATAGGCGAGCATCTTATCTGATTATGGCTGTCATTGTGGAGGGATGTGGTGACTACATCATGAGCAAGTTAGTATTTTCTTTTTTAGACCTGAGCCTTACATTCACATTCATATAACAAAGTCTTGCTGATTGTTAGAGAACCATTGTTGTATTGGGACTGAAAGGTCTCCAGTTGTAGTTATCAGCTAATTTCTGTCAAAGCTTCATGTTTCTTCTCTTTGTTTTCCCATTAGATCCTCTGCTTGTTTTTTGTTTTTTTTCGCTTTTCAATTACAATTTTAATTTTTGTTCTGTTATTACTCCTTGGCAAGAAGTAAACTGGCCGTTTAAGTTGATCTCTTTTTCTTAACAGTAAGATTAGTTGAAAAAGAAAAGGGTTTGTTATGTTTATTTTAATTTCAAAACTTTATTTGCGACAATGCCATAGCTCTTTGTAAAAAGTGATCAAATTAAAAAAAAAATTAAAGGGTTCATATAAATTGTGATATGGCTTTTACAAATATTGAAGGTGTTTGAACAAATAATTTTTTTTTCGCTTTATTTATTTTATGATCCTTTGAGGTAGCACATCTCATTTCATTCTCTCATTCAGAATGTTATCCCAAATGCTGCAGACAGTTTGTGCTGGTCTTAATGACAGCTCACACATTGTAAGGAATGCTGCCTTGTTTGCAGTTGGCCAATTTTCTGAACATCTACAGGTTTGACAATTTACTTTTTTTTTTTTTAAACTTATCATTTTTAAAATATTGCATCAGCTTGCTGATGAAGTGGATGGGCACAAAAGAATCATGTCATTATCATTCTTCACTTTTAATGCATGTAGATTTCATCATTATTAAATATATATATATAAATTTTTTTTTGTTTTACTTTGCTGGTCAAAATTAAAGTTGGTGAGTCTAGAACAATCTTTAGACTGTTTTGGCTTTCACTCATTGTTAGATGTAAAAAAGGTTTTTTTTTTAAACATCTACATAAAATATAAACTTTTTGTCAGTGTAAGATTTTCCAATGCTTTATTTCCTCCCCTCGTAATTCAGCCTTTGCCACAGTTCTTTTTTTTTTACTCTGTATCAAAATTCAAAGCCTTAATTTCAGTGTTCCAAAGTGTAGCTTTTGCTTTATCCCCAGCCTGACATCAGCCAATACGCAGCTCAGTTGCTCCCTCTTCTGTTTGTGTACTTGAATAAATCCATGGAGGAAGTGGAGAAGAATCCAAAGGGTCTTGTCAAGAGCCATTACGCTCTGGAGACATTTTGTGAAAATCTTGGTGAGACAGTTTTTTTTTTAATTGTTAACATGAGATTGGATAAATCATTGCATTATTCAATGTAAAGTGGAAGATAGTTTTTAGGTTTTTAATTTATTTATTTTTTAAAAATTATTATAAATAAAAGCATTTTCAATTAATAAATCAGGGATGCCAGTTTTCCGATTTAAATCGGATTCCGACTTTTTGCCTTCCTGACTTTTCTGATATCTGAATTTTTTTTGTTTTGTCTATGACTCCTGAAGGGCCTAAGGTAGCCCCTTGACCCTGGCTAACTGATAAGTTTCCTGCTTTTTTTTTCAGAGGCCACTGGCATCCCTGGAAAATTGTGAATTTGTTTGCATTCAGTTGAAGAGGAATTATTAGTAAACAGAGAATTACGGAAAAAAAGAAAACAAGTTAGGGACTATTTCAAAATGCTTTTGGGCCAAATTATATTTTGAAACATTTTTGCATTTGATATTATGGATTATTGGTCACAAGGTTCTATTTTTCTTCAGGGTTACCAGTGCTTTTCTCTAGCAGGTCTCTGTTTTCTGATTCTTCAGTTATGCTTTCTTCCAACTTAGCTTTGAGATCACTAACTACAGAAATCATTATTACCCTCTTCAAACTTTTCAGAGTTAAAAGTTATGCGTATGTTCACAAAACATGAAAATTGTACAATTTCAGTAAATTCTACATGTCTGTTAACCTTGGCAAATATAATTTTACATTGGAGAGGCATAAGATTAAGTTATGATAATAGATTGTTGTTTTTTTTTGTTTTTTTTTTTTATTTTCAGGTGATGGAATTCTCCCATATTTGCATGATCTGATGTCATATCTCTTGAATGTGCTTCGTAATTGTCAGCTAGCAAAGCCAAAAGAACTTGCTATTAGTGCCATAGGAGGAGCAGGTGAAGTTTCTTTTGAATTGTATCTATTGTGGGTTGTTAAATTTCATTGGTATCAGTTGAAATTCAAAACTAGTCTATTTTTATGAGTTTTTATAAGTTGAATGCTTCAAGCAATAATAATTCTGCGACAGAAATCTAAAACATATGTCATTTTTAAAATGCTCTGTGGAAATTTGAGTTATTGTCCGATTGCACAGATTGTTACTCAGATGAACACTTAGCTCTACTTTGATGTTTTTCTAGTGTTGTTTTTTTTTTTTTTTTATTTTTTAAAATTTATTTATTTTTTTTTTTTAGAAAAAAGTTATATTACATAAATGCATAAAATAATTTTTCAAGATATTCAGAACTCACAAAGCTTTGTCCTAGAAATTGTCCTTAAGTTAGAAATACTCTAGAGACACCAGTTGAAAACATTTGTTAGGATTCTAGACATATTCCAAACTCTGAGTAACAGACATGAAAACCTGAAAATCCGGGGATTAGGTTTGGCACCAGGAGACTGACGGTATTGGATAGCTCTGAGATTTCATGTTTCATTCTTGGGTGCCATTTGTGATCTTAATAGTTGATTGATTCGATAAGATACAGATTTAGAACAAGCAAGCCAAAACAATTAGTACCTTAATTTACTTTATTCTTCATTTTTTTTGGTTCACCAGCCAATGCAGCCAAAGAGAAATTACAACCATATTTTAAAGATGTTCTGGAGGAGTTCAAAGCATACTTGACTGGGTCTGCTGAGGAAGAGGAGATGAAGAAGTTACAGCTGGCAGCTATTGGTGGGCCACAAAAAGTGTTTTATGTGCTGAAAATTTCTCATTTAATGAATCAATGGATCATATGTTGTATTTAATGTTACACACATTTTTAGGGTTATTGACAAGCATTGAGGTGCAGTTCAAAAGCATGTAAATGTTTGCTTTCAAGTGAAAGAATTTTTATTCTCTAAGCTTTGATTTAATCATGATTTTTGTTTTGGGCCTTAGCTGTAATCAGTGTTGTTTTCTAATTTGCTCTCAAATTTGCTGGGGCACCCAGTAATGAGTTTGAATCAGCCAATGGGGTCAACAAGAGCTATGAAAGCCTAAGATCACCTCGTCATGAACAAGTTTCATGACACAGCATAAGCATATGACAATGAATTGAATCAAGTTGGAAACAAATAGGATTCAAACCATGTACCTGAATTTTTTTTTTTTTTGCTTTAATTTGGAAAGAATTTATTTAAGCTGAATAATTTTTTAAATCATGAATCCTCTTTATATATTTTAGATACAATGGCAGTGATTGCTCGCAGTATTGGAGAAGAAACATTCCGTCCATTGGCCAAGGAATGTTTAGATTTGGGACTCAACCTTTTAAATGCATCTTCAGATCCTGATCTAAGACGATGTGTGTAAGTAGTTCAATAAGTCATTAGCTTTTCCTTGACAAACACCCTAGTAAAGGAGAATCTAGACATGCTAATTATATTTCGTCTTTGATTCTGATTGTCTTGAAGGATATATTTTAACATCATTTACGAGCAAGGCAGTCAGTATAATTATGATAGCTACTGTTTTTTTTTTTTTTTTCTTTTTTTGTCATAAGCAAGACTTTAAATAAAAATGGCAAAGCAGGCATTGCTATAGTTGCGTTTCTTACATAAAGATCATCAAATCATGTGTTCAGATTAGGTCATGGAACTCAAGAAAATACCCCACACTTTTTTGTAACTTGTTGATGTTGATTTTAGATCCGACAAACTGGAAGTATAATATGTGTGCTGATGTCTGTTCATTTTGGACGTTTATTTTCTTGATAGAGCAAAAGGAGATCAAGATAGAGGAAGAATATTTTATTTTATAACAAATTAGCAAATATTTCTATTGTTTTATCAGATTTGAAAGTTTTCAAGATAATAAATGGTCGGTATAAAGCTTCAGTGTGAGGAGCAAACAGTTCCTTGAGGCTCATTTCCAGGAATTGAGAAGTTGAAAGAAATAATTTGAATTTGACACGTAAAAATGTTTTTTACCCCCAGGTATGGTCTTTTCTCCTCTATCTCTACAATTATCAAAGCCGACATGAAAGATTACTTGGAGAGAATAGTTAGTCTCATATTGACCTCCATGAAGTCTACAGAGGGTGTGAAGGTGAGACTTGCCATTGTGAGTTTTATGTAGAGTATCGTCACTGCTGGATGAGGTGTGGCTGAAAATGCCATGTTTCATACATTTTGACAAGTATCATCAACAGACATAAAATATGATGTAAAAGTGCCAGTCTCGCTCACTTGTGATGAGAGATTTCAGACTGAAATATAGAAATTCCATCAATTTCAGCTTATTATTTAATGCCTATTTCTGCATAAAATTGTTTAATTTTGTGGTGTCCATGCACATTTGTCTAATAAGCATCATATTTCTTCACAAATCGCGTTGTAGACTCGGTTCCTGATTTTTTGTTGGTTTTTTGATTTTTTTTTTTTTTTTTTTGCATAGTGAGCTTTTCACTTTATTTGTCAGAGAATAAGCAAAAATTCATAAGTCACCAATCACAGTAATTAAATATTTTTATTAACACTAACTTTTTACCTGAATGTGAACAGTGAAACTACGAAAAAAGAAAGAAAGAAAAAAAAGTGATATGTGACTATAGTAAGATACTCTTTAGACCTCTTTAGACAAATTTCAAGTGATTACTAGTGTAATTAGTGTCACATATGTTTTTTTGTAGCCATCACAACAATCATAAATGATATATATGTAAAAGTTATAAGTGAAAAAAATAACCCACTGAAATTCATAGCTTATTTTGTATATATATTGATGGTCTTTTTCAATATGCATTAGGCCCATTACAAGACAGAGACAGACAATGTTACTGTCTTTGATGAGGATGAGTTCAATGATGATGAGAACTTGGATGCAGATGATGCAGAAGATGAGAACTACAGAATAGAAGGGTGAGTGATATTAAGTTGTCTGTTTGGTATCTAGAAATTTGCTTTGCCAACTATAGCATTACTTTGTTCTTTATGCTGAGCTGTTGTCCACAGGGGTTGTCAATGTTCTCAACTATTTAATATAAATATTCATTGAAGAGTCAAACATTTCTCAGTATCCAAATCAATGGCTTGTCTTTGATTGTGGTAGAAGCATCTTTTTATGGACTGTTACTTCAACAGTTCATACAGTATAGGAACTATGAGACACAATTTGGAACTTTGAACATGTTTTAGATCTTTTATGAACATATTTAGTTCCGTCACCACTGAATCGTTTTTTTTATTCTTCCTCTTACGCAAACATAAAAGCCTAGACATTTTTTTGGGGGGGAAGGGGAGGAAGGCTTAGCAGGACAAATTTACTATTGTGTTTATGTTTATCTTAAGTGCAGAACAGTGTATACATTTTCTGAAAGAGAGGTAAAGGGGAGTTGTGTAAAACTTTCTCTCAATCTGTTTGTTTCAGGATTTCAGTAGAAAGTGCTTACTTGGATGAGAAAGAAGATTCATGTTGTTCTTTGGGCGAGATTGCCATCAGTACAGGGTGAGTTGAGGAATTTTTTTTTTTGTCATGATAAAATCAGATATTGCAAGTTGTGAAGAAAACATACAAAAGAAAATTAAATGAATTTTTCAAGGTTTGAAATCATTTGAGTAAAAGCAGAGAATATAACCTTAAATATTTTATTTGTTGTATGCTTATTTTTTCAAAGCATGATTCAACAACTCGTAAATCTTGAGTGTGACTGCAGGAAAAGAATTCCCTTCCCCCCCCATTCTTGTTAGTGATCCCTGCCATGATTTGTGATGTGCAGAAAACAGATGAAATGGAGTGGAGGAGGAGAGAAAAAGTTTCATGAGTTAAACTGCATGGTTTTTTTTCTTTTTCATATATGATTTTTGTCTCTTTTTATATATATCACTTTGAAACAAAAAGTTTTGATTGAAGAATCTTTCCATTATTAATAAACCATTTTCTCTGAAGTCAAACTCATTCTGTTATCCATCTTTTTTTCCAGTTGCGCATTTATGCCATACTTGCAGCAGTCTTTCACAGAAACACTGGAGCTGGCCGATTATCCAGCTGTGGGAGTGAAGAAGGCCGCCTTCAGCACGCTGTGCCAGTTGTGTTTATGTGTGCATGATGCTCATAAAGAGACACAGTCAACTGAAGCAGCAGAGGGTAAGGCTCAAAATACAATGCTGCCAACAAGCATGGTATCAAGCACAACATATATACCACCTTTCTTTGTTCTATGTAGCAAAGCATATCTCTGATCTGTACATGGAATGCAAGATAGTTGCAATTTCATGGAGAACAAAGAGAGGTGGAATGTATGTCATTTTGGTTATTGCATTTGTTAGTGGCAGTTTGGTTTCAACCAAAGCCTATATATAGTAGGTGCAACTAGTTGCCCTTGAGAATTTCAGGTTTATCATAACCAAGAAAAGAATAAAATTGATTTATTCGGCTTCATGCAGTTAAATCGTTCTGAGAATATCAAATCAGATTTGATGATTGCAATACAATATTAATACCTAATTCTCAAAAAAAAAATAAAAAAGAAATATTTCAAAAACCAAAACAAAGAAAATAAAATTCATTGGTTTCTGAGTCAATGTCTGTCCTCCATTATTTTCTTTTTTTTTTTTTTCTTTGAAAATAGTTTTGAAAAATTGTCATGTAACTTTTTCATCTTTATAATTTGTTAAAAAAATTTTATTTTGTAAATTTTACTGTCAATTAGAACTGATTTTGCTGAAAGCTCATATGTACTTTGGCTTCTTAAAAGATCTGTAAATAGAGTTATAGAAGAAATGCAACTCACAACGTTTTATTTCTAAGGGAACACAATTTAAGTAAAACATATATATTAACATTTTACTTGAATTATAGCTTCATCAGTAACACAAAAATCAACTGAGTCTAAAGATCTGTAAGTAGAGTTATAGAAGAAATACAACTCACAATGTTTTATTTCTAAGGGAACACGATTTAAAAAACATATATATTAACATTTTACTTGAATTATAGCTTCATGAGTAACACAAAAATCAACTGAGACTATTGAAATAGTAAATATGAGGCAAACACAATGAAAAGCTTAATAGAAATAGCTCACCCTTTTTTTTTTTTTTTTTCTTTCAATCTATCTTGCTCATCGCCATTCTCTCTAGCTTTGAAAACCATGATCCTGGCATCAGTGCCAAAATATCTGGAGGCCATCAAAACAGAAGTGGACCGCACTGTGGTCATTGCCTCTGTAGATAGTATCCAAGAAATGTTGGCCAAAATTGGGGAGCCACTTCTGTCCATTACTGGTGCCACGGATGCCATTTTGACTGCTGTGAAGGAGATCTTCACACATAAGGTAATCTTTACAGTATGAGTTTGTGCTAACTTCAGTCTTCCTCTGGTATAGCCCGCCATGAAATGGAAATTTGAGCAGCACTGTTATGTGATCATTTGGAATGTAATATGTATGATAAAAGAAATAAATGCAAAATAAAAAAAAAAAATATACCTACATGGCTAAGTATAACTAGTTAAGCTGTATGACCTCATGCTAGCATTTTGACTCTAATAAATGCAGCCTTTTCTTGGAAGACGCATTCACTTATTTATCAAACTGAGCCATAACTTAAGTTTGAAATGCCTGTGAAAGCAATTTTGACAAAATTGGCTTAAAATTTTTGTGGGTATTTCCACCCCAACAGTTAATTAGTTTTCTGCTAATATAATCTTTTGATGATGTTAGACATCATCAGACACTTTGTATAACTAATCATTGGGTTGCAACTCACTATAACAAGACTGATTGCTGGTTTAGATCTCACTCTTCTTGCCATGTTGTATTGGATGCATTAACTCATTTGAGACTGGGCCTGCAGTGGGCTACCGAGCACCCAGGACTGAGCTTTCAGGCCTTTTTTGTCATGATTTTTCAAAAAAGGTCCCTAAATTGCTCCTTGCATAAATTTTCCCAGACCCAGACAGACCCTCACACATCACATTAAATCTGCAACAAAATAGCTAAAAACTGAATTTTAAGTTTTTATTTACCTAAGTAAAAAGCATCTCAACATCTGAGACTGCAAAAAAGAATGTGAAAAGCAAACTATTGTGTTATGTTTTTTTTTTTGATTTACGTCTTTTCGTAGGCCTGGACTTCTCCTCGTCTAAGCTACATTCTGATTCTGACTGCCTAGATCTAACGGTAGATTTGGATCCACTATCAGTATTTGGGGTGAATTCTAGATCTAAATCTGATTTATAATCAACATCTTAATCTTCTACATCTAGTTTCAGTATGAACTGTCAGGTTTTCAAGCCCATATTTTGGTTCTCTAAATTATTGTACTTTTTAATTTGTATAAAATAGGGGATGCGTTCAGTTGCAAAAACCTTTTTAAGTACAATTTCAAGCAGTCTCTTCTTTTACAGTGCCAGACTGATCTTGCAACAGTTGCGATATTTTTAGGTAGATTTCTAACCTTAAAGTCGGTCCTACAAACAGTGCAGGGCCAGTCTTTTAACACTTGTAGGTGGCCTGCAACTGTTGGGGGACCAGTCTCAAGTGAGTTAAAATTTCCAGGGAGATTTTTCACTGCTATTGCTGTAATCTCTGCGAGACTCTTTTATTCAGTCATTTAACAGGTGGATAATTTGTTGATATTGTTTATAGCATAAATCTTTTGTAGTACTGTTTTGTGATTTTTGTTTGTTAACTAGTTTACTTAGTTATTGTTGGCAACTGAATGTACTTGGGGAGTTAATATTTAAGTATTCACATTAAGTTCTAGAATAATGATATTGTGATTACTTAACCCATGTTTGTTTGCAATGTGGTATTCCACAACAGTATTTACATGGAAATGGGGACTTCTGAAATTGGATAGGATGGTCCCAAACTATACCTTTGTTTTAGAATAAAGCTAGAAAAGGTTCTTGAAAAAGTGAGTAAAGAGGATCTAAATTCAGTTTACTGACATGTTTGACGTTTACTCTGGGACTGTTGTTATAAAGACCAGTAGAAATCTTAACAAAATTTAGAATCACTACACCATTCTGAGAGGAAAGAAAATCCTGTAATGTTCTTTAGCTTTTTTAATCCCCTAGTCATCCTTGACCATTTAATCTGATAAAAGATTTGATCCAAACTTTGAAAAGGCTTTGTGTTAGATTGTTTTCTTTAACTGTACCTTGGAGATGTTAGGTCAGCAACTATCAGTAATGTAGTGAGGCACTGTACCGTGTTAAAGGAGCTTTTCATTTGCTTTAGGTGCCTTGTCTGGAACAGACATTGGCGATCATGTTTCTCCACCCAAACCTATTCGCAGTTAACGTCATAAAATTGTTGTCACTACCCTTACCTGTTGCCCATGACCTAAGACTTTCAATAAAAGTTATTCTGTGTCTACCTAGCTTTGCCTTCATCTTTCCAGTGATTGCTAAGTGTTCTTAACTCTCATGTTGATAAAGTTGACCTAAAAACTGTATTGGAATGTATCTTTGGCCATGGCTATTTTTTTCCTTATTTCACTTGTGCATCTACCATCTGATATCATGAGGTAACCTAGATATTTGAATTTTGCAACTTGTTTGATTTTTTTTGGCCTTTGCTAACGAGACTGCATTTGGGGTTAGAGGATTCAAAACTGTGATCAAATTGCATTGTAAGAATTGCTATTAGATAAGCAATAAGGTATCTTTCCTCCTCCAAGTTTTGCGAGAAACATGTTTTTTTTTTTATGCTGCATCCTCATTTTTGTTGAATTGGTCTATAGCTATGTTATTTATTTTTTGTATTAAAATTTAACGATGGTGGTTTATCTTTTGTTCTTTCCTGTTTTTTTTTTTTTTTCATAATTGGTTTGATTACACTTTCAGTTTTGCTGGCCACATCATCAGATAGCTAGTTTTGCTCTTTAAAAGTGTAGGGGGAAAAAGGATTTTTTGTTCATTCAAATTTTGGTGTGTGATTTCCCTTTTTTTTTTTTTTTACTTGACACGGCTGTCTAAGGTTAAAAGTGAGCATAGAAAGGCATATTATTGTGGAAGAGACTTTTAAAGTTACATGCTCGAAGTTTGCATAAAGCTCTCTACACGTATATGGCTTATTAGATAAATTGTTCAATGGACATGATTTTCGTATGCCTAACAATCCTGCAACCAGTCCTTACAAGTTGGATGTTAGATGTACATTTAAAAAAAAAAAGGATTTTAAAAGTTTATTTCAAATAATTTTTTCAATAAATTTAAACATTTTATGTTTTCAGTGAACCAATATATCAGTGTCTACTTTTCACCAATGTATTACTCATAGAATGCAGTTTCGAGCTCTTTAAAAAGTGTTTAAAAATTAAATGGTAACTGATTCTTTTGCATTAGTTTCAAAACAAATGTGATATAAGTATATTTAACCCCAGAATGGGAAGTTAAACAGTAATCCATCTGCCTTTGTACCCTGTTTGATTTTTTTAGGTAGCATGCCAGGACCAGGAAGAGGATGATGGGGAAGATGAGGCAGAGGCAGAGTTTGACAGCATGCTGATTGAGTCAGCAGGCGACATTCTGCCTGTCATAGCTGGCATCATTGGGGGGCAAAATTTTGTGGGATTTTTCACTCACTTTGTTGAAGATCTGCTCAAGCGCTTGGTGAGTAGTGTATGTTTTATTTTCGCTAAAAACTGAGTAATTATATGTAGCCAGCAAAGACAAAGAATAAAAGCAATGAGAGCAAGAAGTTTTCAAATTTTTCCAAGCAAAAGATGGTATTATTGAGTGTGGTTTAAAAAAAAATGTACCAAAATAAATCAGTCTGTATTGGTCATCATTTCTTTAATTTTCCTTTGTCTTTTTTTCAATTTTGTAGAAACAAACTTCGTCTACAGCAGAGAAATCCTTTGCAGTTGGCACCCTGGCAGAAGTTATTGAGGCTTGCGGTGAGCCCGTGGGATCAGCCTTCACAGGCACCCTGTACCCAGTCTTCACAAGAATGGCCAGAGATGAGGATGAGGAGGTCCGTAGCAATTCTGTTTTTGCATTGGGGCTATTGGCAGTCAATGGTGGACAAGTTATGGTTGGGTAAGTATTGTTCTCTCTCTGTGTCTTTCTCTAGTTTATTTCCGGCTGATTCTGGTTTAGATGTTGTCACATGGATGGTGTAAATCAGAGGTGGGCACAACTTCATTCACCCATTGAGTAAATGTTTTGAGCACCTTTATGTGTGAATGTCAACGATTAATATTTGTTAGCAACCGTAGGATAGCATATCAAATAAGTCCTATCTATATTTGCAACATAACACTTGACAATTTTGGGCCTTTAATAAACCAGTGATTAGTAAAATGCCTTCTCATTTTTAAGTAGAACAATTTTCAGTTCATTTCAAAACCTGCATGGATATCTATACAATGTTTTTTGTAAACATCACAATTTTTATTTTTGCCACAGTCAATACCCTGACATCCTGAAAACACTGTTTGCCATCATGAATTCTGAGAGCAACCCTCGAGTGATGGACAACATCTGTGCTGCTGTCTGTCGTATGATCTGGCACAGTCCTCAGTCAGTTCCATTGGCTCAGGTTAGCATTTAGGCAGTTGTCAGTTACGGAAGTGTTGCCTTCAGGTATAACTAAGAAAAAAATTAATCAAAGCTTCACAAGAAAACTAATTCCTTGATGAATTGCTATCCAACAAAACCAGATGCCATGACTGAAGCTAAGTCAAGCTACGTCAAGTAATAAACATTTTTAAGTTTGCCATTTTAGGAAAAGCTGTAGGCAGTTTGGAAATCCTCATGCTTTTGACCTCTTTTAAATGGATTGTTGCACATTAGCATTTTCATTTTCAAAATGGGGGAAATGTTTTCTTTAGTTCCAAAGCTGAATGTTAAAAAAAAAAAACCCTACATGCTCCTATAAGATATTAAGTTTACACTCTCTATGCTTATTTTTACATGTTCAAAGTAAAATGTGCAGGCAGTCAATATTAAAATTCCTTTGACAGGTGTTTCCAGTTGTCATGCAGCTTCTCCCTTTGAAGGAAGATCTAGAGGAGAATGTTACAGTGTTCACCTGTGTTATGAAACTCTACAGTGAGAATATACCTGAGGTAAGAGTTATTGTCATTGATTACAATCAATACAAAGTCAAACATTATCTGCAACTAAAATGCATTTCTTTCTGATGTAATCAAATGGAAATACAAAAACAAAATATATCCTTATGTGTTTTTTATTTATTTACCTTTTCCCTCATGTCTCAGCTTGCCCAGTACATCCCAAAACTGTTGAACATTGCAACTGTGGTAGCCAGGTCAGATGAACTCAAAGATGGTAAGTTTTTAAATATAATTTCAATTGGGGGCCTTGCATGTATCAATAATCTCAAGCAAACAACACCTAAATTATGATGGCTCCTACCTTGGTAATTCCTTCAATTGAAAGACATGTATAAATACCAAATCAACCCTATGCTTGAAATCTTCCATTGATGTACAAACATATGCAGGGCAATCAGAGCACATCAGTCACAAGTCGGAATTTGGACAGTTCAAGTTGTGAGCATAGTGTGTAAGTTTACATTGCACACTTTCATAGAGAATAATTCTATGTCTGTCCCAATTCTTTCAAAAGATATGCGAATTTGAAGATTGTTGTAACATTATCTTTTTGAGTGAATACAAATTTTTCTAAGGTTCTAGTGGAAGAGTATCCAAGGTGATCTCCTCTTGTACAATTGCACATTACGTAACTCATCACTTGTCAAAAGTGCAATAAATAAAAGTTACAACCAAGGTTTCATACACTCAGAAATTTAAATCACCATTTGTGAACAACCAATGATAAGAACATGTGAAACATTTTGGCTACAGAAATGACAAACTTACTATCAGATTGTTACAGCCATTAATCACTTACAAAGTCTGAAACCATGAACAAATTTTTTCAGAAACATTTTGGTCATGCACACTGAGAACCAAAAGGCATTAACGCAATTGAGCAACGGTCTTTCCCCATATCTTTAAGACATTCTACCACAGCGCGCTATAGCTTACCGCCACCTGTAGTCAAAGAGATTGGATTCATGAGTGCAAATCACTGCTTCATTAATCTTTTTATACTTGGACTTCATTCTTTTACATTCCCAAAAGCTTGTAATCCATGCATGAGAGTGTGTGAAAGTGAGTGTATCCATGTTTTTGTATATACACATTTATCCTCTTCAACCACCTGCACATCTTCAAAATTCCTTAAACTTATTTATTTGTTTTTGCTGGTGAATTACTTGTATATTTTCTTCATTTTACCTAAAGTATCTGCAAAATGGGTTTCTAATAATTTAAAATAAATGAATGTCACACATTTGCTCTGAGGAATTTTATTAAGACAGATTCTGAACAGTCCAAACATAGAATTTTTTATTTTCTAGAAAATAATACCACATAACACAATATACAGATGTATATATTTTTAAACAAGTTTGAACATTGAGAATTTTGCCATTTCCATTGATTCCTAGTATAGATTTGTCAAAATTTGATGGCCCTCTCTACTGTCCTGTAAAGAATCTTTTTTTTAAAATAAAGATTGGAATTAAACTCACACATATGTTTACTTTTCTTTCTTTCCCTGCCTTCATATACACCTACAGAAACCCAGAAGATGCTGGTACAGTTTGTGAAGAATGTAAAAGACCACTACCCTGCTGAGTTTGACCAGGTCCGCGCTAGCTTGGAACCAGAAGCTGGAGCAGTTCTGGATACATGTTTGGCTGCTGTTTTATCATCTTGATAATTTATATTTTGCCCTTTTATTTAGAGAAAATATTTTTTTGTTCCTCAAATTATTCTTTAATCATTTTCTTTTTGCAGTACTCCAAGTGCAGTGGTTGGGGAAGGGAGTCAGATAAAAAAAATTCACAAAGTAGATTGCCACTTACCTGAGTTTGTGTTCAAACTCTCACAGATTATTTTTTTACTTCTACCTTTTGTTTGACGATAAACCTTCGGTTTCTTAAAAGTTTTAGTTTTTTTTTATTACTTTTGTTTATAGTATGTAAAGAAACAAATGCAATGTGGAGTTTTTAATTAATGTAACTTTTTTTTCATTTTTATTTTTGTTGAAAGGAAGATGATGTTGTCAGAATATTTTTCCAAAGTACTCAAAGTTGTATGTTTTGTTTATTTGCCTGGACATGATAAAATCCTTGCTCAGATAGTTTTAAAAGAAATATTTTTAGAAAATAAAAACAATGTAACTTTCACATGACCATCTTCAATGGCTGCAAAAAATTTCGCAATTTATGATTTATGTGAAAAAAAGCCAACCTGTCGCTGCATGAGTTTGTAATATTTTGTTTATGAATCCTACATAAGAATTTAAGTATAGGTCTTTTGTTATATCCAACAGAATTAATGCACTTTTTCGTACGTCTATATATGGTTAAGTTGTTGTAGAATAGCTTAAAAAAATATTGTTTTAGTTATGCCAGCTAAAAAGAAAATGTAAAGAATCTAGAGCAATTTTTTTTTGATAATGAAGTATCTTTTTTTTCAATGGTGCTATCATATTTAATTTGGCTCACTTATTTTGTAATCTTCAAAATGCAAAACTTTATATCTTGAGTCTGAAAAATGTAAAGCATTTCAGTTGCCCTCCTGCATTTTATCGAGAATTCTTCATGCAAAAATTCCAAGCATAATAATGATACATTATACTCTTCAATTATGATACAGAAAACAATCTAAAGAAAAAAAAAGTAATTACGTTCTAGGGCATTTGGTATTTTTTTCTCCCCCGCAACCCTTTAATCTTATTTATTCCTCCATCTCATGTTAGTCTGTACTTAATTTTCTTTCTGTGGAACTTACTTTCAAAGTATTGATAAAACAGAATATCTTTTTTACGACAACTTGCTAATCCTTCTTTTCTTTTTAAACTCATTCCTTTTCTGCACAATTTTAATGTAACTTTGCAATACTGGGATATTGACACAGTACTGAATGAATCTCAGCCTTGCACCATGCCTGCTCCAAATACACTTACCTGTAACATTCCACTCACAAGAGAAATGTTATAGGTGAGACAGGATATTTAGTGTTGTATTTAGAGAGGAAAATTACTCTTGATCTGTCTGTTCACACAGGCTTTTTGTTTTTTTAAACCAGCTTCTGTATTGTCTAATCAGAAGTACTCACTGTATTGAAATTGTTTTTTTTTCAAACTCTAGTCAGAGCCTTGTCTTAAAATCACGCTTGAATGCAAGGAAGAAAATGTCTTCAAATTCAAATATTTCACAAGCTGGTACTGGTAGTTTCTGTCTTTTCCTTGTTTGTTAACTTTAAGTAGAGTAAATCATGCTATTTTCAGAGCAAATGAAAGGTAAAAGTGTTTTGTACAGAATTGCAAATCAAAAGCGACTCTTTTTAAAAATGTAAGAGTGACTGTATAGAAATATGACTATGCTATTTTGAATGTGCAATATAATGTGCATAAATGCACTAGTATTTGTCCTGTCCTGCTTCAATTAATAATTACAGTCAAATGTATCAGAAACAAGTGCTCTTCACTCGCTGTGAGATTATCAAAAACCCAGCAAAAGTGACAAATACATTTTGTTGTGGAGCAAGAATTATTTATTCTTTATTGGGGGCGGGGCGGGGTGGGTGGATTGCAAAATGTCTGCATATCCCCATGTTTTATCATAATAAAATAGGTGTTTTCTTTTTACTAGTACTACCTTATCCTTCCCCAGTCTGAGTAGCAAATCAACAGTGTGGACAATTTAGCAAGGAGGCACACACCGTGCAGTATGAGCACATCAGTGCTCACAGAACCCTTTATCTTGATTCCAGCAACTAAAACCTTCAAAAGAAAATGAAAGGTTATACCTAACCTATAGCATGAGTTCTTACGTATCTCTAAAATGACGGGTGTTTTTTAAAAGGAGTAATTGTCTTGCTAGATGCCCTTGTCAATCTTTATACAAATTCATGTTGCCATGTATCTGAAAGTCCTTTTTTTTATATTGCAGAAAATTTCATGATACTTTGATTAAGCAAATATTGGCACATGTATGAAAGTTTACCTCTTGTTATATGCGCACATCAGTTAACATTGTTTGGGTGAGATATTTCACAATAAGATTTTGAGTTTTTCAATATTGAGGTGATAACAACAAACAATTATGTAGATCCTGACATTGCTGCTTAAAAGGAATCGATGAAAATCTATAGTTAGGGGAAAAGAAGGCATCTGTTATATAAAAATTTAGTGGTTGTTAAAATTTAATGGGAGTAAAGACAAAAAGGGATGTTGCCATTTAAATTCAAAATATGACTCTCCTATTATACCTGTTATCAAGCACATTGACCAATTTACACCTGAAAATCTAGATTTAGACATTTTTACAGTGCAAAGCTAAACAATAAGATGATGAAAAATGCACTGTTAATTTGATAAAAATCTAATGAAAAATTATCTATAACTATAAACTACATTTGCATCATTATCAATTTTCACTTAGTCGTACTTGTATAGGGCATATACGGAATGTCTGTCTTCTCTATAGAAAATTCTGCACTTTGAGAACAGATTTTTTCAAGCTTCTACTCTAGTTCAATTAATGTTTTTCATTTAAAGTCAATCATGCAGAGAGGCAAACCTTTTAGTACTCATTGTGTGGGACCACTTCACATTAAAAAAATCAGAAAAACCAGATGTTAGTATTGTTACTGCAAATTTTTGGGTGGGGTGAGAGTGAAATTGTAGGATTCTTTCTTTTTTTTTTTCTTTTTTAACGTTGAACAACGAACAGGATTATTTTGGTCATCAAGGTGCAAGTGCCAAGAGTGCCAACATATTTTCGAGTAAAAATTGGATGCTTTTAAAAGTATATTTTTATATGATCATATACAGTAGCTGTTGGAATAGCCTTGGCCATGCGCATTCTAAAATGGATATGATAGTGATAGCTATAAAATGCAGATATATTACCATTATAATATGTATGTATCTATGTATGTATGTAAATCCCTGTGAAATTCAAATATACATGTATTGATATTAATGGGCGAAAATGTATAATGTAGAGAAAAGTTGAAATATTTAAATAGTAAGCCAAAATGAAAAAGCAGTTAAAAATATTGCTCTCTTCCTTTTTTTTTTTTTCAGCCCTCATCTCTCTTCGATCTCTTTTGCTATCTAAGCTTAAAAGTTATTGAGCTTGGTAGGAAGGCAGATATAGCGTTTGAATGTGAGAGATCAGTCTTGCCAACTGCAATTTGATATTGCTTAAGTTCTGTGGGATCTCATATGGAGACAGGTAGTCCTTGCCAGGCAGAGGAATACTTTGCTCTTTTTTTACTCATAAAATATACAAAATAAATAGACCAACACTGGTAAACATTTGTGTGATGGCATTTAGAAACCCTTCGCTTGTCGGTAAATACAAATTTGGGCTAGAGCCTGAAATACATCCTAAGGTCATACCAGGTTGATTTTGAATCATTGATTAGAATAGATTCTTGAAACATTCTAGATTACTTTTTAAACATTTTAATGTTAATAAATATCTTCAAGTATTTTAAAATAACTATTTTTCACAGACAGGTAGAGCAAAAATTTAGCAAAAATCGTCAAAGGCGGAAATCTTTTTTTTTTTTTTTTTTTTTTTTTTCC
>BLXT01000767.1:68455-78657 GCA_019648995.1 Plakobranchus ocellatus | reverse complement strand
GGTTTTATTTGTTTGTTTGTTTCATTGGTTTTTTTGTTTTTGTTTAGTCAACAGCCAGTCATTGAATGTAGGTCTAGCAAGCCAAAGAAGAGCTTTCCTCCTCCTTTAGACTAATCTTTTTTCATAAATGGTGTAGAATCTTACGCAAAGAAGGGCAGTACTTCCTTCTGAGTAATGGAAATAACGCCCTTCATAATGGTGGACATCCAGTTAAATGTTTTAAATCGACAGCGTCTCATTTCAAAGCAAATCTTTCAGACATGTGGTGAGTGTTTAGATAGTAGAATAAATGAATTATGGAAAAAAAACTTGTCACACCACTCAAGTGGCATTTCAGCTGAACAATGTGTTTAATCTATAACACCATGTGTTCATGTAATTGTAATATACTGTAAGGTCAGAATCAAATTTCATAGGATTACATTCAAATCACTGGCTCTGTCTGACCTTTTGATGAGAGCAGAGACCCTGTCCTTTTTCAGGATGTGTCACAGGCGGTGACAGCAATAACAAAATAAAACTAAAAAAAATTTCTTATCACAGAAAAAGACTGTACCCACCAACGCAAACTTATTTGAACAACACAGAGTATACGAACATTGGCCCCTAACCTTTTATCAATACTTGATTGATAATAGATGATTTAAACAAGATTATTCATCTTAATAAATTCTTACTGCAAACTGTAGCGCCCACAATCCTGTCTGTTTGGTCTCCATCTCGTGATCTCTGCTCTGAGCAAATGCCCATCTTTCTGCACCGCAACAGCATGAAGAATTTTGGATCTGATAAAATGTTTCGAAACATTTAGACCCTTAATCTTTTGAGTGTGAGAAGTGGCTTTAGAGACGAGTCAAACAACAAGGACAGGAAAACCTCTGCGTGCATATCATGGAAGCCACTGAAAAATAATATAAGGAGCTTCAAAAAAATTTGTCTCTACCTCCCTTGACTTTAAATCTTTATTTTTATTTTTCCTGGCCTTTTTTTTTTTTGCACTTTTACAAAAGCAAAATGTTTGTTTTGCACTCAAAGTATAAATCAAGGCTACTTAAGTCTTAGCCAGCATCAAACTGATTTATTTGATTCAACTACCCTGACTATAGGATAAGTTTGTTCATTGCTTTAATGATAGGCAGCTTTTGGCTATCAACAAGCCGCAAAACCCTAAAGCAAGGAACCAGAATGAAAAAACAAATAAAGTACATTTTATAGAGAGTGGATTTTTCTGCATGCTATGACTGACCTTTCACTAAGATCATCATGCTGTGTGATTGATTACCTTATTCACTGATTGGGAAGTCTAAGGAGAGGAATTGACCTGAATAATTATCTGGTTTAAATTTACTCTAAATCTTTGGAACAAATGGCCGACACTTTTATCCTTTTCTTGCGCTTACTGCAAAAAGCCAATTTAAAGGATCATTTCCCAAAGCATGGAGAGCAGTACACATCACTAGGCAATTTTTTTTTTTTTTTACCGGAGCAGCCAAATTACTTTGGAAAAAAAAGGAAGTTATCAATTGCAGGCAATTTAAATCCAGTGCTTACTAAATGTGTAAGGCTTTTAAAGAAATGTGTGCAGGCTGAACATTCTAAGATAGAATCCCATACAAAGGACAGAAAGACAAAAAAAGACCATAATGAGATTCAGGAAACTTGTAATCAACCTGGAAATTATAGCATTATTTCAGAATAAGCTAACAAGAAAAAAAATCATGGACGCTAGATAGCTTTCAACTTGTCATATCTTAGAATGACCATTTCATTAAATGTGAAAAGACATATTATATTTTGCTTCCATTATTCTCACTTATGTTATATATATTTCAAAAATCATCTTCTGGGAGCTGATCAATGTTAACTCAGCTGCATTTATAATCAAGAAGTTTTGAAAGTTCATTTTTTTCTTCCAAAAGTTTCAAGGATTTTTGTTATTCAATACAATTCTTAAATTTGTTACTTAAAATAGCTTTTTTACATATTATTGTACACTGTGGAGTTGTCCATTTGACTGAAATTACCCTCATTTTGTGAATAATATGAAATTGCTTTGAGTGCATAACCAAAAAATCTTTGCAACAAAAATTTTCTAAATTTATCATAATCTGTCAGAATCAAATTGATGTCATTTTGAGATTAAACGGATTTCCACACATTCATTGTGAAGAGATCTATCTAATCTAGATTTTTGAAGAACTATAAATTTCAATATATATATATATATAATAATGAATGTTATGACTCCAAGTTTTAATTTAATTCTTCGAGATGTATATATACGGCGGAAAAAGATTTCCATTTATGGCAGAAAACAGACAAGGCCATGAAAACGCATTTTCTGTGCATGCATTAAGATATTTGGTAAAATATATTTTGCTGTTGAGTTTGTTTTATTCAAAGGATGTGTTATTCTGAAAGCTGTGTTAGCAAGAATTTGCAATAAATTCATGTTTTAGTGATTTTATGCGTTAGAAATGTTGTGATGGTGCAAGAATCGCGACAGAAACGATCTACTTGGATTTAGGAGTGAACTTTGCCAAGGTAAGATGGAAATAAATCTCAACATTTTTTTTTTCATGTTGAAGTTTTTTTTTGGATTCAAAGTTCAAATTTTTTACAGATTCTCATCGGCTTCTTGCCTCTAACCCTATGCTAGATGAAGAGCGGGAAAACTATTTTTCTTATTCTGGAAAGTGGAAACAGAAGTTGATTTGATTTAATATTCAACGCCTGCAACATTTTTTAAAGGAACAATAAAGGCACGGATAGAAAAAGATGGTAGATAAAATTTAGGCCTAGGATGCCGAAGAGAGATATATTAGTAAGATACTCTTGTTTGATATGGGGTTGGGGATCGATAGTAACTTCAGAAATTTATTACGCCGGATTAGAAAATTAGTTTTGCATTCTTATATGATGATTTTATATAAAATTTCAAAAAACGCAAAAATTAGCGCTTCCACAGGAAATAGAGAGTGTCCACCCATTGCGTCTATAGGGAATTTTAATGATTTTGGTGGTGCGTACTGAAAAGGTTAATGATCCAAAATGTAGAAACGAAATTTCTTAACTTTCAAGATCTCAAATCTAATGGAAATCTTGAAATAAAATTTTGCTATTAATTTGAAATAATTTGAGAGTAGATTAATAGTGCAATAAAATACTCTCAATTTGCTCCAAAATGTTGAGCTTAAAAGTTTGTAATTGAGGAGAAGATCTTATTTCACCATCTAGATTTTGTTGCAAATCGTGATATTGAATGAAATAAAAAAAAAAATTGTCGATCAGTAATTTCAAGAAAACTTCCGACACTGGTGGAGGATTGCGGTCCCTATCAGTTGTCGACCTAAAGTAGACAGTCATTTCGATTATTTGACATCAATGGGTGGACAAACTATTAATATTTCGATATGTCTTTTTAATGTGATATAATGTTTATTAAAATGGTCGGTTCTGTCTCTATACTGAAATTAGGAAAATTTTTATTCTCATTCCATCAGCAACCGAAGAAATGAAGAGGTAATTATTATTTCAGACTTGATTTAAATCTAGATCTAGATCTAGACACTGGTGGCACATGTTGCCAACTCATTGATGTCAAATAGTCGAAATGGCCGACTACTTCAGGTGGACAACGTGACTGTCGTGTTTCACCAGTGCCAAACTTCCTTTATAAATCCTGTTAACATAGATGTAGATCAAATCCAAATGGTGTAATCAAATTTTAATTTAGGCTAGATCTAGGCCTAGTTATCAGGATTGCGATAATATATTTCCCTATCAAAATCTAGATCTCTGCCCTCAACTCTATATCTAGATCCAAGTTGCAATTAAAATATCTAGAATTTAGAGTTATGATCAAACCTATAATCTAGATGGGCAGTCTATGTCAAGAGACTTGCGCAAAGTTGCCTACTTATAATATATCTTGATCTTATCAGACTACCCAATCTCGATAACTATACTCACAGTTTTTAATCATTGCTAGGTATTATAGATTGTTTAGATCTAGAATCGGTAAAAGTGCATTTTAGGTGCGTAAATTATTAACTGAGCGAGTACGAATACTGTGTATAAATTATTTAACGAGCACGAATAAACCATATAGAATAGGTATTCGTGCGGCCCTATTAACTCCCTTGAATAAAAGAAAGACTCCGTTCTATCAGAAATGTAATGCTCATATACCGGGAAGAAGAGAATAATCACTTTAATTTTCATTGCGAGGAAACGGGCATTATAATTTTTGTATTGTAAAATGACATTTGCATTGAAACGGATATATGAAAATATGCTTCGTTGACTTAGAGTACGATTAAGAAAGGCGTAGATTGAGCTGGAAGGCTGAGAAGGCTAATATGTCTACGCTCTAATTCTATAGACATCTTTTTCAACTGTTTCTGCACTATGGGCTATGTTTTTTCAGCATTAAAACCCTATTAAATTAAAAATATATACCTCTGAAGATCCAGTGACCTTCTCTCCACTGTCCCCTGTAATATTTTCTGAGAAAGTACTCCGACTCATCACTCTCAATGACCAATGGGTTTCCATTGGCAACCATCCCACCAATTTCATGTGGATTATTTGCCAACCATGTTTCGCATTCTTCCAGAAGAAAGTTGCACCAGTCAACAATTGTGTGGTTCGTGTCAATGCCGGTCTCATGTTTTATCATGGCCTGTGATATGACATTTTTTAACTCCAGCAGTAGATCAGAATGACGATTTGCTGCAGAGTAAGATGACCACTGGAGAAAAAAGAACCGTCACGCAACGACTTTCGTGTCTTACATGTGCTGCAATACCACCTCTTGCTGTTGATACTTCCAGCTTGCACATTTATGCGGCATTTCCGTTAGATGTAGACTTATAATCTGTATAGTGTTTGGAGTCTTAGAATTTCATTATATAGAATAGATAGAGCCATGATAAACATTTCAAAGCTGCAGAAAGGCTTTTAAAATTAGTGATTTGGCTTTTTTTTTGCTCTGAAGCTAAGCATGGGAGAATGGATTTCAAATTTAAAAAGGCACAAGAATTGAAAGTAGGCACCCAAAACCCGCCTGGCGAGCTCAAATAGAAGTAAAGCAACCATTCTTTTCACACAGAATCAGATGAAATTAACATAAGATTAAAATTTATCAAAGCCTCCTTTCAATAGAGATTTCAATTTACCTTAATATCAAGTTGGAGAAAAATGCCAAGTGAGGAAAAAGAAATAATTTCAAAATTTACAGTTACAAAAATCTGTCCGCCGCAAAAAGTGCTGTTCCTGACAGTGCCATACAAAACATGTTCCTGGCTCCTAGATAATCATTTGCATGCCACTTAATCTCAGATATCTTTAGTCTCAATCAGAAGACAAAAAGTTTTCAAAACCCTAAAGTTTTTGAGAAAAAAAGGCAAAATTTTAACATTTTTTTTTCAATATAGCCTACCGACAGTAAAATGAGCTAGTTCGAAAAATCATTCAATTTTCTTTCTTTTCAATATAAAAAAAATCGTTTAAAGATCCCCACATTGTAAATTTAACCAACCAAAGAAAACAATGACCTTGCCGTTTCCTGGCTATTTCAACGTGGCCCTGAACCTGTATACTGTTCGAAATGGCAAATCTAGCCGACAATCAACTTGAGTAGGTGATGTAGCCTAGATCTAGTCTTTTGCCACTCAGCACTCAAAATGGACACATTGATGAACAAACCTTCGTAATGAATATGTTTATATAGTGCTTTTAGAATTATTTGTATACGTTACGGCAACATTTATGGGATAATCCTGGGACACACACACCTAGTTCTAGATCCACATTCATAAGCTACCGATGAAATGAAGTGGCAGTAGGCCAAATTATTTTGTAAACAGTGCCACTTTAACACAAAATATACACAACTTTACGCCCACGACCTCTTCATTTTGTTGGTATGTTTTAATGCCATGTAGATCTAGATTCTACATGTTAAAGTAGAAATGTCCCTATTACATTTTTTGAAGCAAATCCCAATTTTTTACTCTAGACTTCCTTATCTTGAACATTTTTAAGTAGGCACGCCTGCATTTGAGTCTAATAATTCACGCACCTAAAATGCACTTGTTCGTGCGTTCAAGTGCATTAATAAATTACGCACATTAACTGCACTATTACCAGCAAAACATTACAGTGGTTTCCCTTCGCTCTCAAATCATCACAATGGCTCGGCAAAGGAATACTCGGTCGAAGACAATAACCGAATAGCCTACCTTACCATCTGCGGTCCCGACTCGTTACTGCGGGTTTGTTTACATTCGGCATGAGAACGCCAGAGACTTTCGGTAGATGCTCGCGGTAATGCCAGATTGTCACGTTATGTCATTTTGTGTAGTTGCTTGGTTATAATTAGGCTACATTAATATTTGTTGCGTCATGCTTGGTTATTATGAAATTAATTTTTAAAAATATAATGATATACTGCGTACCGTAAATGGGTTAAATTCTTACGGAAATTTCAAGGTAGTGGGTGATTAATATTGTCGCGTTATTATTAAATTAATGTTCGTTGCTTGGTTATTATGAGATTAATTAAATAAAATATAAGAATACGCTACGAACAGTAAGTGGGTTAAATTCTTACCTTACTTAACTTTAAGGTGCTGGGTAGGCCTACCATTGGGACAAATGGAATATGATTTTGTTAAACGCATCATGTAGGTTTTTTCCATATAGGCCTAACTCACGCCACATGAATTCATCCAAATGAGATGGAAGCATTGAGTCCAATGTGCCGCTCATTTGCTTGAATCGTCTTTTGGCATTTTTCCAGTAATTCTCTATTTTTTGAGTGTTCGCACCTGTGACAGGGTCCAAAAAGTTTTGGTCGTGAATGACGACTAAATGCAGATATGGGAGCACAACTCACAGGACTAAGTGAGAAAACTATTATTCAATGGTATTCATATTTTCGGGACATCTGTTCCAACTGGCTAGTTAAAATCCCTACCAAATTGGAGGCATGGGTCAGCACGTAGAGATTGATGTGAGTCTAATTGCAAAACGCAAAAACAATGTTGGCAGAATTGTAGAGCAGAGGTGGGTATTTGGGAGAATCGATGGATTTAGAACTACTGATCTAGGGGCTGATCTAAACCGCCTTTGGATAAAGAATGGACGTTCACTTACCTGTGAATACTATTGAAATGGCGGAGAAAGTATTTTCGTCCTTTTTTTGTTGGAGAGCGCGTCGTCACTTCGGCGCTATCTTTCCTGCTCACTTTCGCTTCGTAGCGTCAGCCAAATAATTTTTTCCATCTCCAACTCATATACTCCATTAGGCGAAAGATTATCAGTTTCTTTACCTGCTTTATTGAAATAGATAAAATATTACTTTGACATAGTGTTTTGTTGTCCCTTTAAATTTGTTTGCCCTAGCTTTCTCACGCGATAGAATCCGCTCAGAGATTGGCAAGGATCATTCGATCTTGAGCCCTGCCATCGGCGCCGTGGCCTGGCGGAAGGCGTAAGCCTTTGATCACCTTGTCGTTGACAGGCGATATACAGTTTTAAAAAAGCTAGGAAACTCTCACACGGCCTTATCTCTCCTGCCTGTAATGTACAACAGCCTGCTCGGAAAGGTGCCCACACGAGGTTTGGGCCTACATGCTTGTGCCAGTATCGCATCAGCATAGACAAACGCCCGGAATCACGAGCTTGCTTATAGGCATTCCTATGACGGCCTTGTTCCCCATTGCCAAAATCGAGTTGGGTTAATTTGGCACTTGTCTTCATAGTGGTTTCTTTTTCTCTATGCCCGAAGAAGAAATTAGATCGGAACATCAGGACTGATTTTCTTCTTGAGTCCTAGATTTCGCTGAGTTCGAGCCGCTAGTTTGAGTGCGTTGAATTCGAGACTCATTAAATTATTTAGGCTGCACTTTTTCTCCCCCTTCATGAAGATACACATTCATAATTCTTAGCCAAAACTTTTTTTTTTTTCCAAATAGAAGTCTCACTACATTGATTTTTTTGTTTGTTTGTTTTCCTTGCGCCTAGCATCAGTTTTCGTAATTTCTAGTTGGTTTTTTTTTTTCTTTCCGAATTTTAATCTGATGTCCCGCAGTTTTGTGCTTGACATTCCTCAAAATTGTTGTCATTATGTAGGCATGTATATCACACACATACACACACATACACACACACACACACACACACACACGCACACCGCAAACTTAAACAGTCTCTGACTTTGTAATAATCTCGTATGTATAAGCATTTAACAGAACGATCATCAATATGAAGATGAAATAAATGACACTTTAGGCCGTCTGGTGGATATTTGATTACACTCATCATGTAGATAATTCAATGGAAAACTGAGGGGAACAGACATTGGACACTGGGCAGAAATCGCTCTAAAATACGTATATGTGATAACGACAGAACCACTTTGTATGAAGAAAAAAAAGATAGACGGAGACATTCTAGTACAAGCGATTTCATATTAGTCGACGCTGTGTTAGTCGATCTTTTCTTGAGTAAATTCTATTTTTGCCGGTGGCGGCACTGTGATTTTTTTTATTCCAGACACGATATGGGATGTACAATTTAGTCTTTTTTTTTTAAGAGAAAAGGAAAAGCAAAGGAACTAATTAGGCATTCGGTAATAGTGTAATGATGATAAAGACAGCAGGTGCTGAGGTAGACTAGAGTAACCAAACATAGTAATATACAAAGATAATGAACGTAGATTGGAAAATAAATACAAACTAAGATACAATTTTAACAACAATATGTAAATGAATGCAATGAGGCGAGCTCGTCATTATCGTTATCATTGTTAACATCATCATCGTCATCATCGTCATCATCATCATCATCATCATCATCATCATCATCATCATCATCATCGTCATCCTCATCATCATCATCTTCATCATCATCATCGTCATCATCATCATTATCATCATCATCATCGTCATCATCACCATCATCACCATCATCATCATCATCGTCATCATCATCATCATCATCATCATCATCATCATCATCATCATCATCATCATCATCATATTAGCTTCTTGAGATTGCTGTAATCTTCCGCACCATCTATGGAAAAAATCCCGTATTCAGCTATACCTCCAGCTTCTGTGGTTCCCCTCTGTAGCCATTCACTGGTGATAGATTGTTTGTTCCCTTTTTTTCTGTTAAACCTTTAAAATGTTTTTTACTGGACTTTCTGTGGCTTTATATATAGATGCTCAAAATAGTAATCTGTTGTTGATTTCACAATTTTTTTTTTTTTTTGGGAGGGGGGGAGTAAAAATATAAACCTTCCCGTTATCTTAATACACAATAGTAATAATTTTTTAATTTATTTTATACGAGGTCACAAGAAATTTCAAACATTGAATAGATTCTAGTTCAGAAAATCGGAATTTCCCGCCTAACTTAACCGGGTGAGATTGCACCATTCTAGCTAAACTTTTGCAATTATGCGTCTTCCTACGTTTAAAATGTCATTAGTGGATATCTAGATCTAACTCTAGATCTAGGAATATAAAATCTAGTATGCTCCAAACACAAGCTGAAAATGGTTTGATAGTAGAAGAAAAAATGATTATGGCAACGTAAACATATTTAATATTAGGGCTTTCCTAAATAATGTAGATTCAAGACTTGCGAGGTTGTAACATCTCCCTCCCAAAAGGTAAATACGATACAGGTGAAATCCTGATATAAAGCCTCAATGTAGATCTAATTTAGATTCTTTATCTCTTAATGTTTAAATAATCAAGATCTAATGTAAATCGAGATTTCTTCTCATGCATGGGGCGTCGGTAGCACAGTGGCTTGCGAGTCCGCCCTGAGATCTGCAGGGACCCTTCTGTCGCGGGTTCGAGCCCCGCTACCGGCGCCCTGGCCTGACGGAGGGCCTGAAAGCCTGAGATCACCTTGTTGTGGACTGTCTATATACAAAAAACTCAAAACTCAATTCTCATGCATGTTTGGGCTCTATGTCTATATGTCTTACACACCACAGACTAGATTTCTGATTAGACCGTCTTGTCTGTTTACCTTTCATACGATCTTAAAATCTAAAATCTTAATTTTCGTCTAAATTCGAATTTGTGCGAGCCCTTCAGTTTACAGCTCTTCAGTTCAAAAGCTCAAAATACAGGCACTGAAAAACGATCACTTACATTACAAGTGAAGATAGTCCGGTG
>BLXT01000767.1:55845-67616 GCA_019648995.1 Plakobranchus ocellatus | reverse complement strand
GTAAATACGATACAGGTGAAACCTTTATATAAAGCCTCAATGTAGATCTAATTTAGATTCTTTATCTGTTAATGTTTAAATAGTCAAGATCTAATGTAAATCTAGATTTCTTCTCATGCATGTTTGGGCTCTATGTCTATATGTCTTACACACCACAGACTAGATTTCTGATTCGACCGTCTTGTCTTTTTACCTTTCATACGATCTTAAAATCTATAATCTTAGTTTTCGTCTAAAGCCTTTTTGGTTCGAATTTGTGCGAGCCCTTCAGTTCACAGGTCTTCAGTTCAAAAGCTCAAAATACAGGCACTGAAAAACGATCACTTACATTACAAGTGAAGATAGTCCGGTGCCTCGACCGATAAACTATATGATAGGGCGGATTCCAAGTCACAGATCGACTGCACAGTACAATATTTATAAAGATTCAATGCTAGGTATTGTATATGCCTAGATGATTGCCATCGCAAAGTAACAGACATGATGTTCAAAGCATTGGGCCGAATAAATCACACCACAACCTTTCACCCCAAGAGCGGTTCTTTTACTTATCTCCACTCTCTCCCCCGCCCTAAAGGATCAGTTTCCATTTAACCAATGAGAATGAGAGGATAATGGTGAACTGTCTGTAAGTTTGACCCTATAATACGCGTCTGCGAAGAGAATCAGTATCTTAGCCAAAGAATACGCCTTCTTTATAAAACTTACCCTCCTAAATCTCCCTGTGGCTAGTCAATTACCCCACGATGACAACAGACATTGGGTCATCGTCTGCCCTTTTGACGTACGTGCACTAGAANCGCTTTAAACCCCCTCTCTCTTTACTAGTAGGCCCTATGGAGATTATCGGACACCGAAGATTTCTTAATCTAATTGACCGAAATATCATATGGTAAAAAAAAAAGATTCTTCCATTTTTCAACAATCTTGTCAAACAATCTTGGCAAATAGTTAATGTCGCAGCTACTAAAAAGATCAAACTCATTTTTAAATTTCTTATGTGAAGCTATTTCGGGGTACTGCCAACAGAGGTTTGGACAGTGAGGAAAGAATGAATAAAAGTTTTGTTTTTTTGTTTTTGTTTTTTTTAAGTCAGAGATAGGAACCATCCAAGTGGATGAATTTTGATCCATTCACTCAAGACCAGAACCATTTTAAACTGTGATCATTTCTGAGAAACATTAAAAATTAAATTCAATTGGTCTCTTCTAGGTATTTCAACAATTTATGTGAATTCAGTTTGGTTTTTCACGTTCAACCAGGCATAACCATGAGCGAACTTGCCACCTCTCTCCCGCACAAAGTCAGCAGCGGAAGCCGCGAGTGTATCCAGCATAGTTTGTTCGAGTTAGCGCAGCAGAAGATAGGAGTGGCCCTTTCCGGCGTGAAACCTCTGAGCTGGCGGGATGCGCAGCCAAGGAGGAGGCGGACTAGAGGTGGGGTCGACGCCAGGTCTAGACTGATTCACTTTTCTCCCCCCGGCTCTCTGTTGTCCAGTGTTATATCATCAGAGGGGAGCAAAAAGTAAGGCCTGGTATATATCAGTAAAAAGTAGGGCCTGGTATATATCAGTAAAACGTAAGGCCTGGTATATATCGAATACAAAGGATGAGTTCGATATAAAAATTTCTTTTATTTCAAAATGAGTTTTATCTGTTCCTGAAATATTTGAGTTTACCGCATAAATATGTCACCTTAAAAATTCTTCATCATTAGGATAATTCATTTTAACATTTTTTTAATCATAATTAAATGACAACAGACTAATATATAAAAGGAACATGCAAAGAAAAAAAATGTAAAAGAAGAATCAGCAGTTATGGCCTCTTTATCAACTTCTCTGAATGTGGTTTATAGCACATTTTGTTTCAAAACGCTATAGTTTCTTTCTTGAGAATAATTGAGGAACACTAAATGCCGAACCAAGCAAATGGAAGGAGCAACAAAATGTGTTGCAGAGGAGACTGTGTGATAGCAGGCAGGGCTACTTACGGACCAAAGTATATGTATGTCTAAAAAGTTTGAAAAAGATGTCTAGCCAAAGAAAGTGAACCATTTAACCAAATTTGTCCTTTTATTTTTCTTGCCGATGGATCATTAACACATGGATAGGTTATTCAGCGGCAATACCAAAAAGGGACCTGACAGTTATCATAACGATGCAAATAATGTTCAAGCCTTTTATTAATCAGCGTATTTCTTACAACTTCAAAGATTGTAATGATTGAAATTGGTCAAGGGCATTTTTTTAAAATAAAGAAGCAAATTTGGTTTTCTTTAGATTTTTTAAAATTTTTGGTTCATTTGTCCTCATGTAAGTAACCAACTGTTTGAATGAAATGGCAACGTCGAAAAGATTTTTTAGAGAAACCTGAAAGAATAATAATGCTGAGTCGATAAAGATAGCTTTTTTAAAAATAATTCATTAATTCAATTTTTAAAACTCACCTCTTTGACTATTTTTTTATGTTCGCCAGTCAAAAAGCCAAATGCAAACAGCTTGACTACAAGAGGCCATCATTTTCCGCAAAAGTCTTTAAACCTACAGCCCTCAAACCAAGCTTTACCGCCGGACACAAGCAAAGATTAGCTTCTAAACCCCCAATACCTTTAATGGGATTCAGGATAGAGAAGGAAACATCCTGCAATATGAAGTCTACGTCCACACGCGGCAAGAAACAACACGCGAAGCCAAGATTTAAAATCACAAGCAGCACAGCAAGGAAGAAGATGGCCATGTGTGGGAAGTCATCGAAGCCACGGAAAAATACTGGCGCCCGCAAGCATAAAATGGCGCCTCCGTCTGTCAGCAGCAACACCGGAAGCGTTTTCCTGAAGCATCTCAACTTCCGCCCTATCCGTGACAGCGTTGACAAGGCATGCGCAAGTTCCTCTGCCAGCTGCAAGAGTTCCGTGCCGGCATCAAGTGAAATAAATTATAAAGGATGGATGAAGAATAACGCATCGGTAGCTATGACCAGCACTAGCCATGACGATGAAGAAGACTCTTCAACAGTTCAGGTAGACTCAAGTTGTCTTTCAAACACCAAGGAACAAAACCTGTGCGGAGATGGTGAAAATCAGGATCAGTTGTTGCGCAGTTATAATGGAGAATTAGATAGAGAATCTTGGGTACAGAAAGTGAGGACATACCAAGGACGTGCGAAAAATCCGCAGATAACAGATGCTGCGTCTCAAACCCATCGCTCAAGTCAGTCCAGTTCCTCCCAGGCTTTGACTAAGAGATCCCCCACCACCCAGGTCGAGGCTTGCGCCAATCTAGAAACACAGAGGGATGCCTCTGTCAGCCAGCTCTCAGCAGAATGTCCAGAGAAGCGGGTGAAGAGTTTTGAAGGCGACGACAGCGACGCCATAGCTGATCGTGAGATGGAGGAGATAGTTTTCCAAAGTGAAGGTAACAATTTGTCGCCGCAATCTCTGGGTGTGAGTGCTGGCGGTAAGGACAGCACCAAATGTGTCACCCCGCATGTCAGTTGTGCTGTAGGCACCAAGACGCACCGTCATTGTTATAACCCCGATCGCTCTGAGCTTAAATGCACCTGTTCAAAGAGCTGTCAGAACTCCATCAGTCCATTGAGCAAAAGTAGCGATAGCAACAGCTGCCTCATCCAACCCCTGGCTCTCGATAACATCAGCAAGGAGCGTGTCGAGCGGGAATTCAATCTCTGCTTGGGGAAGTATTTGTGTTTGCTTTGCGGGCAGTCCTCAAACTCCGCAGCAGCATCCAAACGCTTGCAGGCACGTATTTTAAAACACAAGCAAAATTGTTTAGCTGCTTTAGCTACAAGAGATTACCAAGAATTTGAGGCCGACAAGTCTAATCTGCCATTGAAGCCCGACCACATGCATTCTGATGTTGCGTCGAACCCTTCGTCTGTTGATAGCATGTTAACGCCGGGTGTCAAAGGCGAAGGCAGCCATGAAGGGAACTGCTCACGTAACAAAACGGACGAATTTGATTTGGATTGTTGCTTGACAAAACAACCACCACCACAACGCCCTTACTCATCTCCAGCTAAGGACAAAGGACTAACGTGCTCAACCAAGCGAGGCCCCACACCAAGCCTGAGATATCTCCTCAACTGCGCAGCTTTGGCAGATCAGAGCCGGAAAATCTGCAAACAGAATGCGGCAAGCAGTAAACCCATGAGCACAAGCAGGAAGGAAGGGTTTGCTGTCGATGAGGCCTTTGCTTCAGGCCAGGAACGGAAACCTCCCAAAGGAAAGCAAGGGGTCTTTTCGAAGCCCCCAGCCTGGCGGGCTGCAAGTCAAACTGAGGACATAGGTCAAATAGAGGAGAGCGCAGGTTATATGTACGGACGCCAGCCCAGGTCTAGACCGCAGTCCATTAGCAAGAATGTCTCCGACCCGGCCGTACTAGTCTCATCCTCATCCAGCAATGGGATTATTATAAACAGGAACGGCAATATTGGTTCACCCATAGGTGGAACCGCTTCCTCAGGGAAACGCTATCTTCGCACAAACTCTTATGAAGCGTATTTTCCGCCTGAGAGCGAGGCCAGAGAAAAATCGCCTACCGCAAGGTTCCCTAATCGATGTCTGCTAACCCTTAACGAACCGATGATACTTTACAGCAATGTGGAAGAAAAATCTCCTAAAGAGACCTCACTGCACATAAAAAACGTCTCAAAACGTGCCGCCACTCCAGTGGATTATATCAGTGGGGATTTTACTGGCGAGGTTTCCTCCAAAGTAGAAGCTGATTTGCAGAGATACAACGCTGTGATGGACAGATGTCGCGCTTTGTTGGGCGAGAACGATCCTGAGGAGAAAGAATCGAGCACCTGGACCGAAAGCACAGACATAGGAGCTGGGCACAAGCAAAACCTTGTCGAAAACGTCCGGAAACTGGGCGATTCCATCCGTCTTCAAACAAGCCGATTTGAGAATAACGAACGCACAGGTCTCAGGAATAATGCTGTTGAGAGGAGGAACGATGATGTCTACACTGATCTCAAAGGAGGCAAATTCAAATTAGAACCTTCAAGGATGCAAACAGCACAGCCTCATGGACACGCGATGTCAGCTGCAAAGGTTGAAAAGAGCAGAATGAGACCATGTTCGGCGCTATGCAAGAAACATGAACGTTCACAGGGTTCTCTCCTATCTCCAAAGAGGTGCTCATCAAACCCCATGTACCTAGGAATGGTTGAATTTTCGAGTTCTGAGGCAATCAGACGCCTTCTCGACCGACACGTCATCCAGCAGAAGCCTAAAGTAACATTTGATATTTCAAATGATGAGAGTGGAGGCTCAATATCATCCACTGGTGATTACCCACAACACCCTGGCAAAACACTATGGTCAGATGGCGCCACATATGTACAAGCTCAGCACCAGCGTCCGGATGACTCTGTAGATTCCTCCCGTTCAAAAAGAAACAAGACACATTTACCCTCCTGTTCTCGTATCCGAAAACGGTCCGTGACAAAGAAAAAGAAACGCTCACTAAAGACCACGGGCAGTATTTCCAAAGTCAAGCCATCTGAAAAACGATCTGATATTTTGGACGAGGCATTTGGAAGCGGTCCGCCGATGAAGCCCGTCCCGAAGAGCACGAACGAGCGCTGCACGTCGAGGAAACCACTGCGCAGCAATCCGTATTACAAGTTGACGCTAAAAGGAAAGAGGCATAAAACGGATTCTTCTCCTGACCCGCGTCCGTGTTCTCAGTCCTCATGGAAAACAGTGGACACAGATTACACCACAATGACTTCGCCGAATCAAACGGTATGCAGTTTATGGCAGGGCAGTACCCAAACGATTAAGAAGAAAAAGAAGAAGAAGAAGAAGAGGAAAACCAAAGCGGTTGGAGAAAAGGCCTCTACAGAGGACAACGAACAGCCCACAACTCGACCGCCGGGAGGAAAAAGGATAAAACAAGCCAGAACCATAAAAACACCAGTCACTGGTGTTGAAGCAACTGGCGAGGGATTGTCCAGCGATAATGATACGGTCTGCAACGAGAAGGCTAATTCAACGTTAGAAAGTGAAGATATTCTATGTAGTCAATTATCAGAGCCAGCCGTCAAGACTCCTGTTGTAGCTAAAACTGACACTGAAATAAGGGAAAGCCCTGACTCTGGCAACTGCAAAGAAGAAAGAGCCAAAAGCCAGTCTAAACCCACGGCTCTGCATTTTGAAAGTTCAACGATGCATTCAAATACCGAAGGGGTTGCCGCCGGTGGCGGAGAACATGTGATCAGAATACCTAAAACCACAGACCTGCCAAAGGATGAGACACCACAAACATCCGAACGCTACAGCGCTTCATGTCGAAGCGTCTCCTTCGACGTTGGCAACGCAAGTGAGCCCTCACGGTCTCCTGTGAGACACAATTTGTCCAGGCTGAGCTCAAAGACAATGCCAACGAGACATCGGCCGAGCAAAGTGTCCACCGCGGGAAGGCATCACCAGGCCACATCATCTCAACAGAAGCCATTCCTTTGCGGGAAATTCACGAGCAAAACTACTCCAGCCAAAGACGCGCCGAAGACTAAGACTCGCAACACCAAGCGATCGGAAAAACCCAAAACAGATTCTGAAGCGAAGCTGTCCGATGTTGCCAGAGCTATAGAGACGGCCACGACTGAAGAGCAGCAGCTTGAGTTGTACCGAACGGCGTTCGCTACCTACAAGGAACTCCACCCAGAGCTTGTGGAAACCAGTCCAGCCTTGCTCGACACCTCCAAGACAATGGTTCTACGAAAATGCGGGCCTCTCGTCGTGGCTTTGCTTATACAGCTGCTGGTGCAGTACACTTATGTGCACTAGATTAGAGGATCTCATTCAGGTCCTGGATATTCTTGCTATCTTAGCCAATGTAATGCTCTTATAAAACATCAACTTAAATAATAATGACCAAAAAAAGAAAAAAGGAACATTAAACAAGATAAAATATGTTGAGAGTCAAAAAAAAATACAACAATTGATAATTTGGCGCGCCATAAGTACTTTTTCTTGTCTATCAAAAAAATATATATAAATAAAAAGAAAGAAAACAGATTAAACAGGGATTATTTTAGGCCAATTTGCTTTTTTGGTTGGAGTCACTTTCATTTTGTTGTTTGTTATGTTTAAACTTTCACAAATAAGATATAAAGGCGACTAGCAGCAGCAATTAAAAAAAACAATAAAAAAAATAATATGATTATTAACGAAATCAAAGCGATGCGATGTGTGACAGAAGTAGAAATATCTATGGCAGAAGCATAAACTTGCTTAAGATAAACATTAATTAGTTAAAAAGAGCTGATATTTCCCTTACCCATCTCCAACAATTGAATGTCATCATCACATTCGAAAAAACATTCTCCTGTTTTAAAAGGAATTTTCTATTTGGGCCTGCGATTTTAGTGCAGACTGGGAAATATTGGACCTCACCTGCTAAATTTATTCTAGGGTGAGATAGAACTAACGACAGTGGAGTATATATATGTAAATTGTAAAGGCCACAGCTAAAGTAGGATCTTTACTACAATGGCAGGACCCAATTCTGTAAACCAACAAAACACAAAACAAAACAAAACAAAAAGAAACTGGCACAACGGCTCTGAAAAAGAGGGCATAAATATAACAGCTATCTCTAACCAACTGCAAGACTGACAAATTCTTATGGGTTATTTTGAAACAAATAATTCCACCAAGAAACAGTCTTTTTGCAGTGCAATCTTAGATCACTCAGGTCCAATCATGAAATTTGGGTGACAAGCCGCTATTACCACCAAGAAACAGTCTTTTTGCAGTGCAATCTTAGATCACTCAGGTCCAATCATGAAATTTGGGTGACAAGCCGCTAATATCACCAAGAAACAGTTTTGTTGCAGTACAATCTTAGATCACTCAGGTCCAATCATGAAATTTGGGTGACAAGCCGTGGTCATTTGATAGGGGACGCCCGTTAACGGTGCCGATCCAAGAAAGCAAGCTTGAAATTTTGGAGTCATTCCGCATTGTCGTATATAGATCTGAAGTTACCACCAGGCAAGGATGATGGTCAACAATTAATACCCGCAATTCTTCCCCAAATACAAAAATAGTTGTTATTCATAATCAGCTTGTCGAAATAAATAAAGCCTACGCGTACAGTTCGTTATTACTTGCTTTGTCCGTGTTCTAATTTTACTCTGATGATTATTCTTGCCAATTACCATGTGCTAAACAATATATTGATATCAATAATACCCTTGGTTTAAGGTTCCATTGCACGATCTGTGCGAGCAGATGTTTGTGTTGGGTGTAGCCTAAATCCATTGTGTAACAAAAAAACAAAAAAAATAGTAATAGACCAAGACTGTTTTTTGTCGACTTTCTTTTCTCCACATCTGTCATTTTAGTCAACTGTATTTATTTTTTTTAATTATTTAAAAAAATTCTTGCGATAACGTGGTCGAGAGAATGTGCACTTCATTTAATAGAAAGTACAATGTACTATTTATATGGATGGCTGTTGAAAACACAGCTGTTAGGAGAAAAAAAGCTCACGACGGCTTTTAAGCTACTGGTAGTTTATCAAAGGTTTTAAGCTATTGGTAGTTTATCAAATTAATGTTTTGAGCTATTGGTAGTTTATCAAATTAATGTTTAAAGCTATTGGTAGTTTATCAAAGGTTTTAAGCTATTGCTAGTTTATCAAAAGTTTTAAGCTATTGATAGTTTATCAAAGGTTTTCAGCTACTGCTAGATTATCAAAGGTTTTAAGCTATTTCTAGTTTCTCAAAGGTTTTAAGCTACTGCTAGGTTATCAAAGGTTTTAAGCTATTGCTAGTTTGAAAACTCATTACAGATAAAAACAAAAAACACCAAAAAAAAAAAAAAAAAAAAAACCCGGTAGGATGAGGTGCAAATAATAATATTATTAGTCATATGAATTTGAAATAGTTTGACGCTGCCGGTGCATTGGGATAATCTTCAATATTTAGGTGCATGTGCTGTCAAATGGGGTGAAAATTTTTATTTTTGAATTTTTTTATGTTTTGGCTCTATTGGTGCATGTGTTTCGTTAAAATTAGGCAATGGACGATGAAAAAAACAATCTTGGATAAATTACGTAATATATATGGCGGCCATCTTAGATTTTTAAAATGTAAACAGTTTTTTGCATTAAATTTTTTTTATTTATTTTTTTACCAATCTCCCCGAAATTTGGCATGAAGCATTTAAGAAGCCACATAAACATTCCTATAGAAGGTTGTTTTTTTTTTCTTCTTCCTACAGTGCATGATCAAAATCTAGCAAAATGACATCTTTCAAATTTCTAACAATTTTCCATTTTTGAACAATGATAACTCCTGAATGAAAAATGCTACAGCCAAACCACCCTATCCGTCAGTGGTATAGGTATAAGAATATCTTGTGTGAAAATTTCAGGTCATTCGGATAGCAAACAAAAAAAAGTTTTATGGATTTTAGCGCCCAAAAGTCAATTTTGAGAAAACGTAAGATGAAGATTTTTGAGTAAGAAGACACACATAGTACTCGCCTCTCCAAAAACTCACTCAAATTATGACCTAAAAAAATTTTTGTCATTATAGATTCCGCCTTTTACTGTAGAAAAATGGTTGAAGAAGCCAGATATGCCAATTTCTAAAATTCGACCTAAAATCGCCCTAACCAAGCTAGAAGTCTAGGGCGGTACAAATAGTTCCAGGCAGCAAGGCGTGTTTATCTTCACAAGTTACATTTAAAAATACGTTTTAGTCGCTCGAAAGCATAGCGTATTTAAAAGGTTGGAATTAGTTCCGAGTAGCTTTACTTTGTATAGAAAGTCGGTAGAATCGGAAATGGAATTGGATACAGATGGGCTATTAGAAATCCTTTGTTTGCCTGTCTTTAAATTTTTCCCCCGTACTGTCTCAATATATATATATATATATATATATATATATATATATATATATATATATATATATATTATTAGACCAGTCAAAGTTAAATGATAGAGATTTGTATGCCAAACAAGTCGGCCTGTCCACTTAATTAAAACCTGGCTTATTGCATTGCATAAAATTCACTAGGCTTTTTTTTTCAATTGTATGAGTCGTTTAGATTTTGGTCAGAGTCTACGCCTAAGCCAAGAGAAAGTCTTGGGTCTTCAAGAATATAAAAAGAGCAAGATTACATGAAGATCCAAAACTCGTTTTAGATTTTGTTGAGATTATGTTTGTCATTTGAAAGATAACACTTTCAATAGTTTGTCTTTTTTTTTTTAATGAATGACCAGAAATCTCAATTCAATCTGATATAGTCTTCTTTGAAATGTTTCGTTTTCATAACACCCGCCATTGTGAGATTGAGATTCATTTATCGATAATGGTAACTGAAAACATGCTGACAACTAACCTTATAAAGTTGTTCTTGCTCCCAATAACTATTGCCCATGAGTTAAGACTTTCGATAAAAGTTACTCTCTGTCTACCTCTATTGCGCTTGCTTTCAATCTTTTGTGGGCCATGGCCATTAAAATTGTCATGAGTTTGTAACTGGGATTTTCAACATTCAAGAATTGTAAACACAATTTAAATTTGCCAAGATCCCAACCAGTTAAGAGTCTGCTTGTTTTAATACCCATTTGATAAAGTGTCTGCAAGTTTTGGTAAATCTGTTATATGAAGCATTGGTGTGTTATTTGTTTTTGCTTGATTGTGTCCGTCAGTAAGGGAATACGATAAAAGGTAGGTATAAGTTCTAGTGGAATTAATGTTTTACTTTTTTTTTCACTTTTAAATATAACTTCATGTCTTTCAATAAATATTCTTCGTATTTTCATTCGACAAGGGCTTCTCCCTAAACTTTGCTGCAATGCCAGACCATATTTTTCCACACTACCTTGTCACATATTTTACTTTTGATTTTAATGAAAACAGTCTTGAGTTTTCCAGACTGCTGAAAAATTATGGTTTCTCCAGTCTTCCGGGGTTACAGCAAGTTATGATTATCTGAAGAAGCATGGCTTTGTGGTGCCTAGAAATCCACTTGGTTTCTTTAAAAAGAATATTTCACAATGCTATTTTTACGTTTATGTCTTGATAGTGTACAGAAACAAAAGAAACAAAACGATTATTCTCTTTCAGCCATTTCAAAGCTCGGAGAATGCATTTTTAAGCTCCATAATGGTTTATAATGTTTAAAATACGATTTGCGAACTATGTAGAATACCAGTCCCGAGATAGATAAATAATGCAAGTCATTGTAATGCCATGACATCAATTTAGCTTTTTCAAAAATAGATTGATTAAATCCAAGCCACGGACAGTACACTATCAATCTTTTGTAGATGTTTGTTTAAAGGCAATGCGATAGCATTTCTGGAAACTAACACGAAAGCTAAAAATACCTCATTATGTCAAAAGGAAGAAAAACAAACGGTTTTATGCAAAAATCAAAACACCATGCAGAATAAAAGTAAAACTTTCTTTAATTTAATAATAATGATATTTTTGGTGAAAACCAGCGCCTACAGTATGAGGGAAAAAAATAGGACTGATTAAACAAAGACTTTTAGCTGTAATGAGACAAAATGAGAAAAGAAGAGTAAGAGCGGTAGAAAGGGAGAGAGATAGAGAGAGAGGTAAAGAGAAAGAGGGAAAGACAGAGAGAGAGAAAGAGAGAGAGAGACAGAGAGAGAGAGAGAGAAAGAAAAAGAGAGAAAAAGAAAGAGAGAATGAGAAATTGAGAGAGAGAGAGAAGAAAGAGAAGCAGAGACTTATTGATAAACAGACAGAGACAGA
>BLXT01000759.1:37564-51653 GCA_019648995.1 Plakobranchus ocellatus | reverse complement strand
TGGTCTTTTTCTATTTTTTCTAATTCAAAAGAAATGTAACAAGGCACGAATGTTGAGATAATATTCTCTCTTGTCCGTAACAAGCGCCTCAAAAAGCATGAAGTCATTGCTGAGATCGTAACAGAAACAATATTTGCATGATTGTCGTACCCGTTTATTTGGTTTTCTAGCTTGCTAGAACTTGTAGGCCTGGGTGTAAATCTAAACAAGAAAATTGTGAACTTCTTTTAGAAAATATATCTAACTAATAAAATTCACCACAGAATCAGAAACAATGTCGTTAAGAAACAGTTCTATGTACATCACCTGTATCTTTATTTTCATCTCATGAATCGCTTCTTTGGTACTTGTCTGCATCCGTTACAAATCAGGGCCGACGTTCCATACATTAACTCTTTCTTTTTTATCGAAATTGAAATATTGCATAAATGTATTTTCTAGAATATAAAGATAAAACAAGTGTGTGGGAGTAAGTCCATTTTGATATTAGAAGCAATGAATTTTGGACATAACGACATTAAATCGCATGCACATTATTTTCTCTTCACGTCCACTTTTTCGTAAGCTGTCAAGTTCACATACATGGGCTACAACCAAGACAAAACATCCGGTAGAGGTATCTCGCTTTCTCTGTCTCACAGATGAGAATGTTATGCAAAATAGAACTATCATATCATAACACAATAATAATATTCTACAATTATTGTAAAAGAAATAAATGTAACGGCGCCACGTGATTCTCTATGTATGAGGTCGAACAATGCAAACATGTATTAGTTAATGCAAAAATGACCATACATTTTTATCTACATGGTAGAGATAATGAAAGATCACTTAATGTTTCAGAATACATATTCCAGTATGTACACAGATCCACGGTCAGTTACACAGGCGCACACATTTTCTTCAATTGATACATTCCACAGTTGCTCATGCTGGTCTGTATCACTCGGCACTGACCATAATTGTTTGGTCCAAGCACCTTGTGATGAGACCAGGTGTAGCGTGTTCTGTGATCCGTCTGTAGCAAGGATAGATCCGTCCGATACTATGGCAACACCCCGTGGATGCATAATCTGTGGAACTGTATAGGAATACGACTGATTAGTCTAAACATAATTTAGGGAAAATGATATGGAACAAAGTTACACGAAGATAAAGTCAAAGTCAGTCCTTAATATTTAACACATAAAACATAGTGACAAAGGTATATAAGAGAGGGTATAAAAAAGAAACAATTCAACCATTGATGCTGTTCACATTAACAATAATAAAGTGTTATGTGTTTATCAAGGAGCCACTCAATTTTCTGCTGCTGCAAAACATGATTTTTTCGACATCAGCAATGATGATTGTGACTTTGATAATGATGATGATGATGATGATGATGATGATGATGATGATGATGATGATGATGATGATGATGATGATGATGATGATGATGACAATGTCGAACACTATCCAATGAGGCTTATGTTTTAGGTCACATGACGCTTCCTACACTTCTTCACTGTCGAATTCATAGGCCGTTAAAATTAAGAATTACATTAGACTTTAAAGAACTTGACAAATTCAATGCCAGCCTGCGACCCTCAAACATCTAGGTTCCCAGCCAGGCTTCTTTTTTAGGGCCTAGCCGGGGCATGAGTCCAGGAAGAGTGTACTATCCGTGGTCACAGAACCGGGACCGAGGACAGAAGCGGAGAGGGAGACAAAGCAACCTTGTGCGAAATTACAAACAATAAACTCAGTAAGTGATTGGAGACTTTTCTTCATGAATTAATTAATTGTTTGAGTTTAACGCCTTACCTAACGGCTTTACTCTAGCACCTTGGTGGTTTACTCAACTGTTAACGTCTATATTTTCTTCTCTTAGAAAGAAGGGTCATACTTTCTATTTTCTTCATAGATGACTCGCAGCTCATAGGACATACAGAACTGGAATGTGTCAGGAATGTTTGCCACACTATTTGTGTGTTTTCAAGAACAGCTTTTGTGGTCCACTCAGATAAGTCAAAGTGTGAGTCATGTAAGTTATCCAATAATTGGGGTCATAAATTCAGAAAACATAACACTAAAACTAACTGAGGGAAGAGCGAACAGTTTGGTGGATACGTGTAGCGAGTTTTTAAAGGGAAGACAGTGTTCTATCAGGGACGTGGCTGTAGTGGTTGGTAAGATAGTCTCAAGATTTCCCGCAATAAACTATAGGCCTTTTTACTATCGGCACTTAAATAGAGACAAAAGCTCTAAAAAGACACGGAGGAAAACTTTGAGGCTTTAGTGACACTCTCTGATAACTCTCGATACAAATTAAAATAGTGGGTGATTAATATATACTCAGCCTATACTGACATGACGCAACCTGAGCCAAACTCTATCGTGTTTACAGATGCTAGTCTATCTAGATAGGGGGGTGCTCCGTGGATGATATCAGCTCTGGCGGACATTGGACTCTGCATGTACAAACTTTTATCACATCAATGTCGTAGAAATAAGGGCGGTACACGAAACATTGAAACCTTTTTGTCGAGTTTCAAAACAAACATGTTCGCATTATGTCAGATAGCGCTACGGCTGTCGCGTGCATCAATCATATAGGCACCAACCACTCTGTCCAGAATAATGAAGAAATGTGGAAGCTTTGGACTTGGTGTATATAGCTCAAAATTTGGATAAGTGCAGCTCACATACCTGGTAAACAAAACCTTGTAGCTGATAGGGAATCCAGGGATAAAACTTGGATTCTGAATGGAAACTTTATCGCCATGATCTCACTAGAGCTTTAGAGCTCTTTAAATTTGAACTTATTTGCATCCACGCGTGATGCTCAATATAAGGACTTTGCTTCCTTCCAGCCAGAGAATGTGCACTGGCTGTTGATGCTTTCTCTTTAAATTTGAAAGATTTACGATTCTATGCTTTTCCCCTTTCAGCTTGATTTCACGGGTGCTACAGAAGGCGATGGATGAAAATTCCACAGGAATTTTTGTGGTGCCGGACTGACCGACATAAGTATGGTATCGTTTGGTTCATCGGCCTCTATGCAGCCATTTCATTCGTCTGCCTTGCAGAAGAGATCTTCCTCACCTGCCAAACTCTCCAGGAACAATTCATCCACTGCTTTTGAGGAGAAAACTGGACCTGCTGGTTTGCAAAGTCTCAGTAGCAGGTTTGAGTCAGCAGAATTGAATGATAACGCAATTCATCTTATCTTGAACTCTTGGGGACCGAAAGAGCTAAATCATACAGTACATATATTAAGAAATGGCTGCACTAAATTGCTTCCAACTATATACCAGACATAACTATTGCCACATTTGCAAACTTTCTTTCCAACCTATAATTCATGGTAACAGTTACAGCACCATTAACCTAGCAGGGAGTGCGGTTGCTGCTTTTTTGCTCCTGATGCATTTTTGAGGTTTGACATTCACCCTATCATTGCTAAAGATATTAAAGGGAGTCTTTCACAAAAGGCACGCGTTACCTAAACATATTTCAACTTGGAACGTTGATGTGGTACCCCTTAGCCCACTGGCATCTATGCAACCAACCCATTCGTCTGCCTTGCAGAAGAGATCTTCCTCACCTTCCAGACTCTCCAGGAACAATTAATTCACTGTTTTTGGGGAGAAAACTGGACCCTATTATCACTAAAGATATTAGAGGGAGTATTCCACAAAAGACCCGCGTTACCTAAATATCGTTCAATTTGGAACGTTGATGTAGTGATTAAGTTTCTTTCGGATGGCCGGATATAAATGTAATGACCTTAAAGCAGTGAACTCTGCGTCTTGTCATGATTCTTTGCCGTCTTTCTGGCCAATAAACAAGATAGGAGTGAATGACATTAGTTTTTATGATGGAAATTGCTCTGTTGTTTTTTTTCCTCTTTACTTAAAACCTCAAACCTTAGGCGACATTTACAACCTTTTGAAATAAGGGCTTTTACAAATGAACGCCTTCGTGTATTTTCACATTCACAACATAACCTTGCTGCAATAAAGGACGTTAGAATAAGAGATCAGTTGTTACTTGCCTACATAAAACCACATAGACCCATTGCTAAGGGCATTCTCTCTAGATGGATTAAGATGATTTTAAAGATGGCTGGGGGTAAACACTGATGTTAACACAGTGCACAGCACTAGAGTGGCTAGCACTTCAGCTGCAATGGTAAGGGATGTCCCTTTGGACGTTATCCTTAGGTCTAAGAAGAGCACTTTCGAAAAGTTTTATTTCAGAAATATTCAATCTTGTGAGCCAAACCTTGCAGACAATAATTCGAATGTTTGTTTTGCTAATGCTATTCTAAGCAAAGGGACATTATTATGCTCACCCCTTTTTTCCTAGCTATATTTCCGTTATTTTTTTCTTATTTGGTGCGCTTTTGTTTTGCTTTTACTTTTGCATTGTTTGCTCAATTATACTATATATTATATATCTCGATTTTTACATATGTACATTATTTATATATCCATATCTTTATGTCCATGTACAGGCGTTTCTCCTTTTATGTATACATAAAGGCATATCTATCTACATATATCACTGTTCATGACTTAAGTCTATTAATAAACAGCAGTTTCCAGTAATTGCACACGGAACTTGTTTTGAACATAGGTGAGGAATGCATGAAAGGGATGTTTTTAGTTTGTTGTGTGGGCTCTTGTGTTCCACATTGGCTAAAATTTCATAGGAATATCCTTCCTCAGAGCTAGACGAAGAATAATTGAGGATTAAACGAGACTTACCAGAAAGTTGAAGTTTAATCTAGATTATTCGAGTCTAGGGTTGAGGAAGGTATTAGCATGCCCGCCCTAAATCTTTCTCGCTTTAATCCCACTTTTTGTCTTGTTTACTCCGTAATGGTTTAATGTGGAACAATCGCGGCTAAAAACTGACTCTAGCATGCACACGCATCTCATGTAAATATCTTCCCCAACCCTAGCCTCAAATAATCTAGATTATTCTTCGTCTAACATTTCCATGAGATGTGGGCGCATGCTCAGGTCATTGTGCTTTTGCGATGGGTCAGACTGGCTGCGATTTACGATCTAGACTTTAGATTGCTTTATAAGACTTTGTTTTTCATAGGAAATCTCTAGGAAAACTTTTCTATTATGCGGTTTTTTAAGGTAATGTATTTTTGATCGTAATAGAATGGTAAGCTACTACTACTATTATTGTTACTGAGGTTTTTGTCCAAGATCTAGATATGAAGTCTCGACAGCTTAGTCTACGCTACTTGACACCAGCCCTCCTTTTGGTATACCATGCCGCTGTCCTATTTTCCCGTTTCATTTAACAAACTTAATCATTGGTTTTCTGTTACTTATCCTACACTACTTTCAACTTGGTCTGACAAAATGCTATCGATTACCTAGTTTGCCCCTATAATTACTTTGTTAACAAAGAATATCATCTTTTTCTATGACTTAGTATAAAGATTGAACTCACTGCTCACTTAATTGACAATATCCTCGAGGTCACGATCCAGGACTGACCATTCACAATCCGATAAACTAACATCGGTAAACACGACAAGGTCTATCTGTCTGAATGTGTGTAATGTCATTCTAGGCGCAGTATGTGAAAAAAAAGGTCTTACGATTGTAATTCATATTTAGAACCAATGGATAATTTCATTTCATCCAAGCATTATCACTGGTTGCCCTGATAATAATGTTACAACCTTCAAACGGTTAATCGGTGCCTGGCTAGGCTTATTAGCCTTCCTTTTCAATGAGTGAGGAAAGTCTATCACAAGATAAGAGTGAATGAAATAAATATTCTACAAAAACCATTGCACTGTTCTTTTTTCCTCATTATTCGAAACAACAAACCAAAGCGATACTTGCAACCACAAGAAATGATGTTTTTTTTTTTATCAGTACACATCTATGTGTATTTTCACACTTCCAATATAGCCTGTAAACAAAGGAATTTCGTGGATCAGTTAGATTTTCTTTAGGTTAAACTACATGAAACTCTTCTCAGGGGCTTGCTACGCAGGTGGATTTAATAAACTTTAAAGATGGTTGGCGTAAGATTGACGTTTGCACAGCTCATAGTGCTAGAGCTGCTAACTTTTTTGTGTCCCTTTGAATGAACTATGTAAATCTAAGTGGTCTAAGCATCTTAATTTTTGTAGTCCAAACATCGCAATAAATGATTTGGGTCATTGTTTACTCATAGCACTTTGTATGGGCTCTTGTTCCATATTGGCTTAAATCTCATGATAATACCTCCCTCAATACTAGACGAAGAATAATTGAGGATTAAACAAAACTTACCTTAAGTTGAAGTTTAATCCAGACTATTTGAATCTAGTATTAAGGAAGGTATTCACTTGCCCGCGCCGATTCAAATTAATTCTCGGGCTAATCCTACCCTTTGTCTTGTTTAATACTTTTTTTGTTAAAAATGTGGAACAATCACGGCTAAAAACTGACTCGAGCGTGCGCACGCATCCCATGTAAATACCTTCCCAAACCCTAGACTCGAATAATCTAGATTAAACTTCAACTTCCAGGTAAGTCTTGTTTAATCCTCAATTATCTGCTGTTGATATTTAGGGACCTGTAAAGCTCTGCCTAGAGAAAATACTGGGGTTCAAGGGATATAGGAGGAATATTTTCTTATTGCTACCCAGCAGATAATTTTTTTTCCATTGCACGTTTGATGGGAAGAGAAGTCGAAGCCTATTCTTTTCGATGAATAGAGGTCCCGTGTGTCTGTGTTAAACCATTCTGAATCTTGAATCGCATATTGTAAGAAATCGCCGATAGTCTTTCATCACCTAAAATATTTAAGACGGTAAACAATTCTTTTTTTCAAAATCATTGTTTTGATTCTTGCACTATTTTAGTTCTGCTTCTTTTCAAATATCCAGCAAACGGACATCTAAGGTAAAATAATATGAAATCTCTACATTATCATTTAGCGCTGAAAAAAAGAGAAACATATCATACTCAGCCTTGGACGTAAAAAGCGTTTTTTTTGTAGGTTTTCAGTGAGGATAATATTATTTAAAATACAACTTTCACAGACCGTCATACATGTATAAACGTTTACAAAGATAAACTTTAAACGTGTGTGCATGTTTGGTACAGCATCAAACCATTCATAAAAAGTCACGTTTTCTTAAATTGCTTGCCCTGTGCTGAGTTCTGAAAAATAAAATTGTACGAGAGTTTACAATGTTGGCAATTTAAATATCTCTGTAGGCCTGAGCGGCCATTGTAGCCACGCTTAGGTGTAAGCCTATGTAGGAGGGCGAATTGATGCTATCCCTCAAAAATCTTAAGTAACTTACGATACTGCCAGCCTGAAAACCGACAGTGGGTTTGTGGAGCAGCATATGCTGTGGCTGACAGTTATAGAAAGATTGGATGTGACTGGCAGATACCCGTCGATTTTTGTTATAATTAAAAAAAAAAAACAGTTATGTCCGTGCGTTTAAAAAAGTAATCCCAGAGCTATGTACTCTTGATGGGAATTGGAATGCCTTTCTTAAGATGTCTTTTTTGTTCAGAGGTGTGATGTTTAATCGATTCTACACATGTATAAGAAGAAAAAAATCTAAATGAAACTAACATTTAGACAGATCTATCTATAAACTTTATTTTGACTGAAATTCCTTTAAGCTTATACACACTATGAGGAAATATCTGTATTTGATTTGTAATCATTCTTCACCGTGATAAAGTATCTTGATAGTTAATCTTATTTATAGAGAGCAGAAATTTAGGAAATTAAAAAAAAAATAGTGGCATCGTTCTTCTTTATCCAAACTGATTTTTCTCACTGATCACCAAAGAAGACAAAGAAGGCAGTTGATGATGATAATTTAATTATGGTCCTTTTGGTATTATGTTATAAAATTTTATTTTGATTTTCCATCTAATAATTTTAGTTTTTACTTTCTTCTTAGTATGCTTGCCATAACTAGGCCTCAAAGTATAGACAACTTATAGATGTAGATCTAATCTAGTATAGACCGAGATGTAAAGTTCTCCCCCATACGACTCAGAATTCTTTTACTACACGAGTGCTGAAGCATGTGGCTGACAATCACAAAATGGGAAGCACGCATCTCTGATCTAGCCTCCTCTGGATTGTGCTTGGCCTGGATTCGATCTAACTTTGAGTCAAAAGAGTGACGACAATCTTCTACTCTGTACATGGGAAGAATTTGCCGTACTATATTTTTTCCACTATTTGATCTGAGCGCTGATCTCCCTACAACTATATTTTAATAGATTGCGGTTTATTTCTTTTACACCATGTCGCTCGAGTTGAAAGATTGTGTGTTAGGGTACATTGAAATCTGTCGCTCCCAAGAATGTCTGTGGTGTTTCAAAAACAATTGTTATAACAGATGATTTACAGACCGGAGATATAAAAATTGTCTAAACGTCTAAATTGTCTTTTGATGCAGAAGAAAATTAAGACTCAATCTTGACACATACCCACAATATGAGAAGCTCATTCCAAAAAAAAAGACCTTTAAAGGAATCGAAATTTCAAAACTTTCTAAATTAGGCACACATGATGTGTATACTCGTAGGTTATGGTATTATCATACCCTCTTTTTTTTAAAAGACCAAGAGTTGCCAAGACCGTGGCTGTCAAACCTACAAATGAGCTTGACCAACAAATCAACGAAAAGAGAAATCTAAAAAAACTGAACATCTCAGAAACATGAAAATCTCCAGGTAGGTGCATTAAAATATGCAGCTGAGAATAGGGACTTTAACTATATTTATATATTTAAAGTAATGTTTTGAAGAAGGGGGCGGGGAGGGATGGGGTGGGATGGGGAGAGATTTTAATAACGTCAGCAATTGAAACCCAAATAATTTTTAAGCTTTTCAGCTGTGTGTGTTTTCCTTTTCTTTACGCCTTTTTTTTTTTTTTTTAGTTTACCCTGTCCGTTTATTTTTTTAGCCTAGTGCAAACATTAACAGATAAGGAAATACCTCAGCATTTCACTTAATTTCATTATGGCGCGCATGTTATTTAGATCTAGTTTCTAGGGTTCGCTTGGATCCAAATGTTTAAAGCGGCATCTCATGTCGATATTTGGATCATTTGAACTAAACCTACTCTTTTATTCTCTCTCTCTCTTTCTCTCTCTCTCTCTCTCTCTCTCCCTTTCTCTCTCTCTCTCTCCTCTGAATCACATTGTTGCGTTGTAGATCAGGTTATACAGCAACTAGAATTTCAAATACGACTTATGTGATTATTTTTATTTTTTATTTCAATTCATTTTTATCATTTGTAATAATCAGCAGCAAAACTACAAATAATTAACTCCATTTCTCCCACACTCAATCTCTGTCTCATTTCTTTCTAAAGCTCCCCTTTACCTCCCACGCCTCTTCTCTCTCTCTCTCTCCCTCTCTCTCTCTCTCTCTCTCTCTCTCTCTCTCTCTCTCTCTCTCTCTTTCCTTACTCCTTCCATGATTCCAACTGAAAGTGTATGTAAAATTTGTAAGTAGATCTTTATTTCAGAACAGTTCTTTTACACAAGTAGAATAAAATTCAGTTATTATTTCAGACTCGGCACTAAGAATTGAAACAGACACAGAAGAAACTACAGAGACCCTTCATATGGACGCTGATCATCTTTATAAATAGACCTGCGGAAATATGTGATGAGTCCAATGAAAACACAGCTGATATTGCTAGGCTCTATTCCAAGCTACAGGGAAAATTGTGATGTCAGGTCAGTATCTAGGAAAATTGAATTGATTGTTTAAAATTAATCTTTAACTATTAATTTATCATGTCCCAAAGGACTATTATCATTTTTCGTTTAAAGGTGTTTGTGAAAGCTTTTTTGATGCCATGTTGTGTCCTTTTTTCCTGAAAAAAGTAGTTTTCTTGCGAAATATTTTTTTTATTTTGTATTCTCTGGGTCATCTACCCACCTTATTTGCCCATTCAGATAAATTTATACCTATATATCGTGTAAAAGAACTTTTTTATCTTTTTTATTTCAAATCGCAAAAGTCTTGACTTACTGAGACAATTATTTTGTATGAATTTAAATTGAGAGCTACGCTCGTTTCTAAGGGCTTGTTTTTCATTAACAACATGTCGGCATTATATGGGCCTGGATTCTAGATATAGATAACAGGAGAAAGAAAAACTGTTGCTGCTATTCTAAAATGAAAAAAAGACAGGCCATGATCAGCTAAATGAGTCCATAGAGGATTATTTTGACTATCACAATACCAGCTTACATAAAGACGAGAATGCTTATCATAAAAAGAACCACTATGATCAACAAAACTACCAAGCTTATGTCCTTCAACAAAGCATACACTATATCTAGATCTAGTGTACAATTCTGTAGAATAAAGATCTACATCAGGATCTACACCAGTTTATTTAAATCGTAACAATTATGTTTTAAATAACTGAATGCTATGAAAATATATTTTGGTAATCCTCGACATTTAAAATAATTCTAGATCTAAACCTAAGATTTAGTCCAAACTTTCACCACTCCTACGGATGTAGTGATCCCTAGAGATCTAAATCAAGCCCATGTCATGTCTACCTCACCAATCTAAAGCCACATGTATTAGATCCGTACAAGCATTACATTTCATAAATCATGATAACATCCTAGATCTATATCTATAGCTCTGGAATCTCAAAATGTTTCTTGTTTTTTTTTTTTTTTTTAAGCTTTGAACGTCGAGTATCTAGATCTAAAGTAATGGTTTGTCACTAAAGATGAGAATAGATTTGTACATCTTCTCTTCTTAACTGTCATCCTTTTCCTAGCCAATTCTATAATTTCATCAAGTAGTAACTCTTAAATATATTTATTTTTATACATTTATTAATGATCTATGACTTAGAATGTACACAATAGGCTACAAGAGAATCAATTTTATTGCTTGCGAATCAAGAAAAAAAAATTCAGGGAAAATAAAAGCAGGAACTTTAAAGACAATTTTCTCATTTCATTACTTTCGTGATTTTCTGTCTTCAATCTGCAATATCTCAGCTTCTAATCAAGATATTGCAGTTTTAGAAAGTGTAAAAAAAAACAGAATATCTTAATTTTTTTACCATATGCCGTGTTTTTGCTGGCCCCATCATATATATTATGTTCTTTAATAAGAACAAAGTAAATAAATAAATTCATGGACAGCTTCATCCATTCATTCTCCTTTTCGCTCTTCAACTTGCACCCTCTCCCCCAAATCTCAGTTTCTCTCGCACTCTCTCTTTCTTTCTCTCCCTGAAAGTACGGGAAATTTTCATGCTATCCACAATGGGGACAAGCTTTATCAAACCCGCGCGATGAACAGCTGACGGGCAGGGGGTTGCTGTGTCGGTGGAGGGCCTAATTAGATCTAAATCTGTGGAAAATCTCAAGCTGATCCAGGCGGAGTTAAACATGTTCAGATCAGCGCATTGCCTCATCTAATCTTCACAACCTCCGATACATGTGGGCGTAGAACCAAATTTAAGTTTGGGCCTAACTAGATCCTAGGTCTTACAGTTCTAGTTTTTCGATTTTGATAATCGTTGGCATAAGAACATATAATATGTTCTCTACTATGGTAAATCACTGTTGAAAGCGAAAATCATCCCGTGTTTGTCAGTCCGAATCATAAACATGCAAATAACGCTGAGTAGCAGGAAGAAGAGGAGGGAAAAATCTGCAGTCGGGACTCTTTCCTTAGATCTAAATCTAGAACCGAAGTATTAAATCTATAGTCTTGATTTTGGTGAGACCTAAACATTCCTGAATCAATGGCAGTTTCGCATAAAGTTAATAACAATATGAAAAGTGTTTCATTTGAGCTAGTTCATGCTTTTAGAAAAACAATCCTTTTTTCTATTTTTAAATGATGATGATTGAAAGTCTTTTCATTTCCTTATTGCTTTAGCAAGAAACATGCAGAGTTTGTTCGGGAAGTCGGCAGTTTGTTAGATTAGATCTGAAGATAGTCTAAACTCTAAAGTCTAGTCTAGATTGAAGTGAGAATTGAGACTTTTCTTTTATTTCTGTGTTTCCGAAAATCAAATCTTTTGTAGATTATTCCACTGTAATAAATAAATGTCTGTAGATTTAAAGTAAAGGTTTCCTCTTTTTAAATCACTATTCATTTGAAAGCAAAAACCTCTACAAATCCTTGTTGTTTATATCCTATATCAATTTCCTGTATGTCATCTTTCTAAGTCAGGGGACTAACACTATTTATTAAAATCATGGCTGTAAGTGCAGTAGATTAGCTTTACTAGACTCACATTATAATAAGTAATTGATTGAATAGAATACTGCTGTCAGTGTCATTGATGTGTAAAAGAGTGAAATAGACGGGGAATCCACTTTCAAAACCTGCTAAATCGATTAAAAAAAAAAATTAGTTATTTGTTGTTATTTGGCTACCTTTCTGTGCTCTGTTAAAGTATTTTGACAATCCAAACATGCCAAGTCAATGAACTTATCGTGGAAAAAATGCTAAAATACTTTCAAAACCCCTTAATCTCGAATAGAATCGGGTTTTTTTTTTTCAGAATGAACCGTAGATGATTAAGCAGAGTTTGCAAGTAAACTCCTCAAAAAATTACTGTAGGGTGAGTGAACAATGCAAAACAACTGTTATGTGGTAAGTTCATCACATTTAACTTCTCATAAGCCGAGAAAACTTATGTCATTATCAGGTATTTATTATTTTCATTACAGATAACATTGTGCATGTGAGCTTTATTTTAGTAGCAAACTGTTATGAAGCTTGGAGGATATTAGAAAGTGAAAACATTCTCTTCAATTGAAAAGTTTGTCTCAGTATTGGAGAGATGACGCGCTAAAATATAATACATACAAAATTACTGCCGCTCTTTTAATTTGTTTTAAAATAATAGGATGAGGCTTTGATAGACTTGAGAGACTGCAAATGCCTTTACAATTTCAGTTGATGTGAAATTGTGCGATAGAGCTATAGTTAAATAAGGGCCTATAAAAACCTTCTTGCACTAGATTTCTTTCTTATGTGCAGTTCTGTCATCATAAGGAATAATAGATATTATAATGATGACAAACCTGAGTGGTTGAAAATAACTGCACCAGTGTCCACCTTGAATTTGGCGATTTTATTATCCATGGTGGAGCACATCAGCTCCCCGTCCTCTGTGGTACCATGTGGTCTGGTCTTACACTAGGACCTGCAAGTGAGATAATCATATTGTCTGTTTTAATCACATATAAACCTCAACAAACGCAACATATCTTCTGCCTGTATTTGTTCGCTCTAACAAAATTTAACGATTCTGCTCCACCTGTGAGTCAGAACTAATACAATTATGCTCTCCTACAGAAATCAAAGAATGGCGGTATACATGTGTTACTCACCGCGTCTGTTCTATGTAGTCGGAGCCCAATTCACACTGTGAGCTAAAAAAATAGCCATCAACCGTCTGGCTGGAAATATGGACTGCCATTTTAAAAGCCGTAAATATTCTGTAGTGCAATCCTTCAACGGAATATATCTGCACATTTACTGACTGCAGCAACACAGAAATTTGATATGAAAAAGTATCCAGAACATGAAAACTTTTATACAATGAGTGTAGACAAACTTTAGAGAAAGAGACTAAACTAGGCAAAATGAGAAAAACATGACGAAATGAGTGAAAAATGTAATAGATCTACGGAGTAATATATACAGACAATACATAACTATATGAGAGAGAGATAGAGAGACTGAGAGAGATAGAGAGAGGGGGAAAGAGAAAGACAGACACAGAGACAGAAAGATAGAGACATCATTTTTATCATACAATCTATTCTTTATTCGAATATTTTAGGATTGTTGGCTCCAGCGACAAAACGCATTGTTTGAAGTACAGGCACTGAATGGATTGGAAAAAGACTGGCATACATAGTAAGGAAAGGGACAATAAAGAACTATAGACATGGGCTCAAGGGAAAAATGAGGAAATAACGACAAAGAGAAAGAGGCTATAAAAAATGTGGGTCTGTATATGTTTGCGCGTGTGTGTGTGAGAGAGAAAATAAATTACGAGGAAAGAGGGCGTATGAGAGAGAGAG
>BLXT01000751.1:224216-234510 GCA_019648995.1 Plakobranchus ocellatus | reverse complement strand
CTTTCTTTATAAAAATTACAGTTTGAAAAATGGAATTCTTTCTCTGGCGCCAGTGACAATGCAAGAAGAGCTGCAGGGAAAAACTTATTTCACTTGACATTTGTCAAGGAAAAGATTTTTAAATGTCCAGGTGTAAAAAAAAAAAAAAAAAAAAAAAAATCCAACCTCAATCTGAATGAAATGAAAAAGAAAAACGGAACAAAAAATTTAAAAAAGGTCACCCAAAACAAAATCAGTTACTGAATATCATTTTGTCTTGAAAATTCAGGGACAAAATTGAGCATTCAAAAATGTTGTTCTGGCTGCATGTATCTCTCTCTCTCTCTCCATGAAACCAGTCACATTCTGTACATTTTTGAAATGGTGACATCAACCATCAGTTTTTGTTCAATGTTTAAAAACAGTATTCTGATGCGATGACTTTGTACAGAAATAGGCGTTCAAACTTTGAAAGAAAAACGAAAGGAATTGAAGGAAGGAAGACAGGAAAAAACTCTCCTCCTCAAATTCATTAGTAATTGTGACGCCTCACTCATTTGGGTTGATCTTACGACACATGGCCCTATTTCTGTGAGTAATGATTCCAGGTTTCCACAGTTTTTGATGATTCCACAGACAAATATCACTAGCTTGACCATCACTTAAAAAAAAGGCAATCTATCTTACAAGAAATTATTCCTTCCTGCGGATATCACTCTTCCTTTCCCGAAAAAATAATATGCATAATGAGATTAATTTTTTTTCATGCAGGGATGAGGCTTGTGTTTCATTCATTTAAAAAAAAAATAGGCAGAAAATTGCAGAAAAAAAAAACAAAATAAAAAGTTTCTAAGCATTGCATTGCTATACATGCATAAAAAACTTTAATTTTGTAAAACTAAAGCAATACTTAAAAGCAAATTAAGACTCCCACGAAAGTGTGAGAGAAACCACGAGAAAAGTTGTCCTCTTAAAAATGCAATATATATACCCACACTTTACATACTGACCTATTGCAAGAACTGAATTGGTACATATGGATAAAAAGATTACAAAATGTACATAATAAGCTCAACTTTGTTGGCAAAGTAAAACAATTTTGTTTACATGTTTCAATAGACCTGCAGACAGACCAACTTTGTAAATACTCAGCCATTCAGTGACATTACTTGCACTTGAGACCTCTCTTCCCACACACACTAACCAGACATAAAAAAAAATCAATAGAGATAAAGGCTTCAGGGATATTTTCTATTTTTGTAGTGTCTTTTTCATTATTCTATGTTCACAACCAGGATTTATATTTCCATAAGTTTCACTGAATTTAAGTATTGTTAAGTCATTCTATTTAAATAAAAAAATGTATGAGAGCAAAACAGATTCTATTCACATTTCAGTTTTTTTTTCGCAAAAGATTGAATCCTATGTTCCACTTCCCTGCATCTGATAAATAGGATACAAATTTTATGAAAAGAGCGTTACAAATTTTTAGAGGGCATGAAAAAAGTCGAAAATGTGCCTCTATAACCTTTTTGTTTGGGAAACAAATTCTTTGAGGACCACCCAGACAAATACTAATAACCTTAGATGCAGACGTACTTGACTCATCTTCCATTACATTTGTGCTATCAATGTTAGTTAGTGTGTCTTTTTTTTTTAACACACCAACAACTTCTTCTTCATCAATTTTCAGGTGTCCTTTCAGCATTTCTTTTTTGGGAGAAAACAAAAAAACATGTTCATATACAAATAAATAAAACTAAATTTTGGAAAAATCCACTTAAAAAAAACCCACCATCATGCATTTAGATAAACATTGTCTTTTCAAACTTTACAATAAAATCAGACAAACTAGGAAACATATCAAAGCTACTGCATATTTATGATATCATTAAAAATATGTACACATATGTAATCCCCTACTCATATTATTGAAAATATAGGATAAATATGCAAAGGCAGAACCTCCTAGAAGACTGAAGATTGTAGAGAGAGTTTGCAGGAGAGTCAGATTTAGATTCAAACTTTACAATAAAATCAGACAAACTAGGAAACATATCAAAGCTACTGCATATTTATGGTATCATTAAAAATATGTACACCCATGCAATTCCCCACCACTCATATTATTGAGAATATCCTCTCAAATGAGGAACAAGTCTTTGAGAGCGTTTTCTCCATGATCAATTTAATGAGAACTATGTGGTGAAAATGGAACTAAAAGTGCTAAAAAGGCAAATCAGTGCTGAGCAAAGGTTTATAGGCTCCAGAAAATGAGCCAAGCTGCAATTTAATGGAGAGATCTCTTAAGTACAACAGGTAATAATCTTTCATAATCTTTCATAATTTAATGGAAGTGTGCTGCCAGTACAGCAGTATCAAGTTTTTAAAAAGTGGTGTCTTGATAAGATCACTGATGTAGCCAATTCATATTACAACTTTTAATTCTACCTTTATCTTCATTCCCCCTTGTCTGCAGCAGTCTTTGACTGTCTGTCATCGGTTAGATTAACCAGATGTGCTCTACAACTTTAAGGTTCAAAATCTCCATTTAAATTCAATCAACTAGAACTGCAGTGAGACTTATTTTGTGAAACTGTATCTCACACAAAAATTCTTTTACTGCAGAAAAGAAAATATATATATGACCATTTGCTATGCATCACCACAAACTAAAAATTTTGGCCACATGAGATCAGGATGTATTTTTTTCGTTCATGATGGACAGCAGGCATGACAATTATAAAACAAAAAAAAATTAAATTGTCTATAACCATACAGCACTGATCTAAATATGAAGAGAGAAATTACATACAAGACTATTCAGAATTGTCACATTACATGTTCCTGGGGCAAAACATATTAGTTCGAATAATACTACCCATTTGGCTAGGGTTTGGATAATCTGATAGAGTCCCTCTAAATTATTTTTCATTCACTTGTCTATTTTCCCTTTACGTCTAATCAAATTTTCTAGATTTCAGATAGTAGGAAATTCATGGTTAATTTCGTATTTTTGAATGAAAATTTGAAGCAATGGCAGAAATAAAACTGCAGGCATCAGTATGGCTGAGATGTCATTTAACAACAACAACAAGCAGAAGCATAATAACAACAACAACAACAACAAGCAAAGGCATAGAGGACTATTTTTCATTCAAACTGATTAAACTCATTCTCAGTTTGACTGATTGAAGTTATCAGTTAAGAGAAGACAAAACTATTTTTGAAATCAAGAAGACAGCAGAAATATTGGTCTTTCACCAGAATACTGAGGTTGTCCTTATAAAAACAAATAAGGCAATTGTTCAACATCTTAAAAAGTTCAATACAAATTCAGCATTATTGGTATGGTGTGGAATTCCTAGCTGTGGAAACTCATTGAACATAGGAAGTTGTAAAAGCTTGATCTACGTACAAAAAAAACAAACAAAAAAATTAGAAATAAAATGATGCCAATTTGATCAGTGAAATTGTATGAAAAAATAGAAGGGCATTCTCCCAAAGAAAATGTAAAGGGCTGGTGTGAAGGCTGTACAAATTATAACCATACTTAAAATACTGGCCCTTTCCCATCTCACCATGATGTGTTTAAAAAAACCCCGACATTTTTGTGTGAAAGCAGGTTTGTCAAACATAATTTGACAGATCTCAACTAACTCCAGATCAACCCAAATGAATTACAAACCACATTCTGAACATTTAAAGGTATTGGTAAAACCAGATATTCCATATTCGGATGAAAACTGGGTAGAAATACGGAGATATCTGATGAAGTATAAAAACTAAAACTTTCTCCACCCCGATCCCCCACAAAAAAAAACAAAAAAAACCCAAAAGCCAAAACAAAAACTCCAGTATTTTATTGAAGGCAATGGACTTTGAACACCTTAGTTTCAAAAGCGTTAATGTCAAAATCCAACTTTTTAGGGCTGATCTATTTTTTTCGTACAATTAAATACCTACAAAATCTCAGTCATAGAATTATTCAATGAAAAAAGACTCCGAGAATGAATCTTCAGGTTCCTTAAATTAAAATGGTCTTTTATGAGTGTGTTTTAAACCCTCAATTTCTCCTGGCTCTTCATCTTTCATCCTGCTCTATTGAGTTTCCTGATAATCAAAACAAAGCTTTTGTCGTCAGGCAATTTGCAGTTGCCAGATTTGAGTTTGATTTATAAAGGCATGCTACTTCTTGACTCATTTCAATAAAAAGAATGGACACATTCAATTCAATTTTACTTTTTGTCACTTCATCCAAGCAATCTCATAAAAAACAGTCACTCTGTCACTGATAATAAAATCTATTTTGACGTCTTTCATCATTAAGTGGCTGAACACACACAAGAAATCAGTGTAGCATTCAGACAGACATGAGTTGTCGAGACTGTGTGACTATGATGGTGACTTTGCCAGGCTTGACGGTGTTATTTTCTGCCTTGCGACCCATCAGTCCAACTTCTAAAGCTTGCATCTTACATTCATTGGAAGATTCCAGAAGGTGACGCCCCATGAACTCATCCCGCAAGATATTGTTATTCCAGATCTGAGGATCATAAATTAGTTTCATATTCTCACAATCTATTTTGGCAAGCATATTTTTCCCTGTGCTGAAAGAATATTAAGAGAGCTTATGTGCACACATGTTGCTGTTTTTTTTTTAGTTTAGGCCCAAATGCACTCACCATCTGCATTGTTAAAGTATCTGGTTTTTCAGTTATTAAAGATAACAAAATCTTTAAGCTCACCAGGTTTAAAGTCTAAACCTAGATAAAACATACCATTAAGATTGATATAATGCAAATCAAAAGGTTACACCTTGTATTCTCAACTAGTGTCTACCTTTTGATTGCATTTCACAATTCTAACACAAAACAATATTCTCTTTATCTATCTAGGTTTAGAACATTTACTTCTGTTTCTAAATCTTTAAAAAAAAAAAAAATCATTTAAAACAAAGTGTAGGTAGAAGATGTCTTAGGTAAAGTACCAAAATTTGTTTAAATACTTCTAGCGACATGGATCAAATTTTTGGTTTGTTTGTCTTTGTCAAAACAAAGAACTAGAAAGTCTGGAAAAGATTGGTCACTCTAACCAAAATTGCATATAGTCTAGTCAAAAATAGATAAAATATATTAAAAGTGTAGGTCATCTTTGTAACTACTAACAGAATAGTAAACAGGATGCAAAATAGCGAGATCTGGACAAGGAAAAAAAAATAACCTATTGGGTATAATTATGCAGTTGCATTGAAAGACCCAAAAGTGAAATTTAACATGTGACTCAAAAAGTGTGCGTTTTAGAGTTTTGCAATTTTATTAAAAGATTATTTATTAACTGTAACAAAAATCTTTGGCATATTGCCTCATTATTACTCTACCAAAAATCTTTAAAATATTGTTTCATTATTATCTTTATTTCAATTGAAAAAAAAAAAAATGTCTTTAGAAGTGAAGATATAAGATGCTTTTTGATAAAAACCAGTACAATAAAATCTTTTTTCAAAAACACCAGAATAAAAAGTCTACTTTTTACCCTAGTCAAATACTAAGTTCTTTTCTGCTTTCTTTTCATACCTGAATTTTGACAGGTTTCTTGTGTGGCTGCGTTCTGTAAAACACAGCAGAAGTGTTCCACTCAGGAGAAGTCGTGTCCTTACACGTGGAGAGCGTTACTCTTTTACCTTCGCATGAAACGATGCAATACGGATCAGCTGGGAGAGGAAAACAAAATACAAACAATAAAGGACCAATAAAAATTAATTCTCAAAATGTCTTCTAATTGTTAACTTCTAGAGCTGATTTGTAAATTACTCACTTTAAAAATTGAGTAATTTATCAAATCATCACAACAACAGTTTAAAAAAAAAACAAAAACAGAATATATATATGCAAGAATATTAAATACACGTAATTTGATGCACACATTTCTTTTACAGTTACAAGGGTCTTTCACTTTCAGTGTTAACCACTTATTCTGCTATAATCTGTCTTACTTAGATGCGATACTACACAGATGTTTCATTTTTACACATGTAAAATTATCATGAATTTCAGAAAAGAAAAACAATGCACTGCAAATGTAGCAAGGAAAGGCTAAACACATGAGAATATTTACAAATAACTTTGTCTGCATTTCATTTGACCACACAAAACCTTTCATAAAAGCTAAAATCAAAGCCAAACATTCTTCAGCACTGCTGGGCCACAAATGCAATGAGCTAAAATTGCGCTGAAATCCTTCCAATGGTATCTCAACTTCTCCTCTTACCTCCGCTTCGCTCTTGTTTCTCCAGATCGATGGCACGGACAACTTTGATCTGAGTCACTAAGCATGGGGCTCGTCCACAGCAATTGTACCATGGCTTCTTAGGCCTATCTAAGGTGAGCTCTCTGATCATCGGCCACAGGCAAGAATAAATAAAAATTACATAAAAATGCAATAATCAAATAAAAGGGAATGTTATTCTAGATGGTGCTGCTGGTCTCTGCTCAAAGCTTAACAAATCCAAAGCTCAAATTTTTTGGATGTTCTAAACTATAATTTGAATAAATAAAATGTTTGAATTTCTGGAAACTTTTCATTTATTACTTGTGTTGTACCTTTCTAATGTTAATATGAAAAAAAAAATCGATTCTTTTTCTGGAATGGTTAAATTTATGAAGATTGGGTATCTAATCAGTTTCCATTTAGAAGATTAAATTGAATTCTACATACATGTAGTAAGAATTTTATCTGCTTCATACTTCTCTCTCTCTCTCTTCTTATTTTTGAATCTTCTTTTTTTAAATAGATCCAGCTCCATTGCTAAGCCTGATACATGAAGTAAGAATTTTATGCTCTTCGTACTCGACTCTTTCTCTCCTCTTATTTTTCTATCTTTACTTTTTTCATTGAATAGATCTAGCTCGGTTGCTAATCCTACATAGATGTAGTAAGAATTTTATCTCCTTCAAACTCTTCTCTCTCTCCTCCTATTTTTCTATCTTTATATTTCATATTCAGCTCTATTTTAAAACAAAAACAAAACAAAACAAAAAAATAAAGAAAAAACACAAACACAAAACGCAATATAAAAATTTACAAAAAGAAATTCCAATGTGATTTTTTAGAACTCATTTCAATCAAACCTCAGTGACAAATCTTTCAGTTTTGTGGAAGCTATCGTAATGATTTCTTTTAGTACTGATGAAGGCAAAAACAGCGAAAAAAGAAACAACAAAAAAATGTTGGTAAATATTCAAGACCCTGAGTAATCGATTAAATAAAAGAAAGGTTTTCTCAATTATTGATCACAGTTTGGAGCAAAGAAATGCTATGAAGATATTGATTTGGTGCATCATGCATCAAACATTGGCAGATTTCTCAATCACAAAAAAAGATAATCTTATGGCTCTAGTATCAGATTCTGCATCGTTGTGCACAATTTTCCTGCAAAATGCTTCACTCTCTCAAATGTTACATCTTCACCTTCTTGACAAATATACATATATATTATCTAAATTGATGTTAAATATTCTGCCATTTTGCTTACTTGAAATCATTGGCAGCACTGGTGTAGACCCTCAGAAGAAACTCTGCCTCGTGCCCAGGATCAAAGGTTGAAGGAATCACGACATAGCGACCTTTTTTGAACGGCCCATGCCGCAGGAATATGGAGCGGCTGTTACGATAGATGGTGGATGTGAACCTCTCTTGAAGGTCAAGGTCATGGATGCGCAACTCTCTGTTTAGCTCAACCTGGCAGCATACACAATGTACAGGTTTTCTTCATATACAAAACAAACCTCCCTAAAGTTTCTTACATCATGTCTCTGAATTTTCAAATTTTATTTTGAAGTCCATTATTGATCACATAATATTTACAAGCTATTTTATGGCGAAAATAATTTATATTTTTCAGCGTTTTCATGCCATCATATTTATGAAGATTTATATGAACTAAAACATTGTCAAATTGTGCAAAAATTAACAATTAACACTTTCTGGTATTAAATTATTTTCTCAAAGCACACAGTCAGGAGTCATTAGACTAAATCTAATTTTGCCTTAACAAAAAAGTTTGAATATTTTTCTTAATCAAATGAACAATCCAAACAACTGCAGATTGTGATTCGTTTTCAGTTTCCGCAACACCAGCAAATACATGTCTTCTTTGTTGTTGGTCTCCATACACCTAAATCTTTGTGATTGATCAGCAGTATATCTACTAGACACTCCGCAATCCACCCTTCTCTTACAGAATGCAACATTTTCTCTCTTGATGTCTCTCTTTCTTTTACTCATGTTTGCTGTCCTAATATTGTTCCAAATACAGGATTAAAGCCAATTACCTTACCTTGAGAATGGTGAACCCCATAGTGACATTCTGACTGCCTTCCTTATCACGGGTTGATTTCTGCATCAACTGAATCATGCACTCGTCCGAGTCTTCTGTCACATCAAAGGAATACTGAGAAGAAAATAAAAAGTTGTACAGAATGACCAAAATTAATTTTTTTTTTGTGTGTAGGAGGAAGACAGAGCAATAATTGATATGACAAAAATCATTGTGTATGAAAGCATGGGCAAATAATACATTTATAATCTGAAATTCATGCCTAAAATAAACTTAATTTTAGTCTCAATTTTAAATAATTAAAAAAAATATGAAATCATGAATTCTAAGGTTAAAATAATCATAATTTGCTAATCTCAGAGGATATTATTTAAAAAGAATTCCAATATAACAATGTAAAGTCCTTTTCCTTTACAAAACTAGGCACACAAATTTTGTTTTGCTAAGCTTGAGTAATAAAGAAAAACCTTCGATGGGGAGCTAGAAATAATTATATGTTTCAAATGTGAATACAGGGCACTAGAATATGAATACCTGGTGAATTCTTTTACTCAAACCCTAGCCCAAACGCACCTGAGGATTGTTCAGGAAAGTGTCCTTGTTGTTTGGGCAACCTCCGGCTCTGTTCGGTTTTGCCCAGGCCCCGTGTGCAAGTCCCTCATGCCATGTCTTGGCAAGGCTAAGGTAAGATGTGTTCACAACACGGCAGATACATGTCTGGACAAAATACTTACAGTAGTCTTCAAATGTCATCCTGAAATAAGCGTCAATGAAACAGCTCAACTATCTGATTGGAAAAAGTTCTGGTCGTAGAAGATATCTTCTAAATGGCCACAATGCATTAGTAGTATCTTAAGGATACATTGAATAATGAGATTTAAGAAAACCTCTGCCTTCAGCCTATTTATTTCTCTAACCTTTTTTCAATCATTGCGAACAAAATGCTATACTTTTAAAAGACAGATTCGTTAAAGGATATCGAGCTGAACATATTATGTGCTCCTTTTTTTTTTAGACAAGTCAATGGATGTGGAGTGTAACAAAACAGAATATATAGAATATTTTTTAAATGCCAAGATTTAAAGAAAAGCATGTTTCTCTCCCTCATCTATCTAAAAAAAAAACCATGCATGTTGTTTGAAATAAAATGAAACAACTAATAGGATGCGCAGCAAGCTTGGTGGTTCAAAGAGGGGAGAAACTTACCAGAATTCCCCATCTTCTTCAAATGTGAGACCAATCTTGTCCCGATCTGACTTGCTAATCTTTTCCCACTCAGGAGACCTGAAAGAGAAGGGGTAATTCAGTACTGAAAAATATACTTTTTTTTGTGTCATGTAAGGATCAAAAATGAAACAGGCTTGAATTAGGGGTTGATACTATGCTTATAAAGGCCCTTTGTTTGTGGTTAAGAAAAGTAACAAAGAAGACCAACAAATAAAAATTATTGTGACCCCAAAAATACAACCATGAAATACCTGGAAATAATGCTAATTGAAGCCGTTTAGCTCAAATGAAAGATTTTTAAGAATTGTTCCTTTCTGCTCACATAAAAATCTGAATCTCCGGTTTAAGAATGGTATCTTATCAATAAAATTATTGTAATAGTCCAAAAATAAAAAAATAAAAATACTCAAGAGTCTACAACACTCAGAAAAATATTGATTTTATACCTCGTGTGTGTTTTAAAAGTGTCACACCCATTCCACCTAAGTGAACAGAGCTTATGCATTTTCTGTCATCTTTAAAGTTGTTGACAAAAACATGCATCGAGATCATCATCAGGTGCCTTGTCTGGAACAGACATTGGCGATCATGTTCCTCTACTCATACCTATTCTCAATTAACCCTATAAAGTTGTTATTGCTAACCTTGCCTATTGCCCATAACTTAAGATTTTCAATAAAAGTTATTTTCTGTCTACCTCTACTGCGTTTGCCTTCAATCTGTCCAGTGATTGCTAAGTGTTCTAAACCC
>BLXT01000751.1:190038-204566 GCA_019648995.1 Plakobranchus ocellatus | reverse complement strand
AAATAAAAAACCAATTAAAAAAAAACAAAAAAACAAACACACACACACCAATGACTTGATTCCAAAACTATCTGTCAGGGAAATATGGCCCTAGCCTGCATTCTCAAATGGAAGCTCCCACGAGAAACTTAATTTCTGCGACATCACACATTTTATGCGCCAAATGAAGCAAACGTTTTATAATCAAAGCAGCGCATTAATAAATCCTTAATCTTTCGCAAAAAAAAAATCCCACAAGCAAATAAACATGTTTTGATTTTCGAAAAGATCTGTCAACAGCAGCCGATATAGACTTTCCTTATGTAGGCTCTCTACCAGTGCCACAAGCCATGATACTGTGATCTTGAGGAGTCCTGTCGCATCCTAGATTTTCCTACCGAACTTGTGCTTTACTGAATACCAGGATAGTCTTACAACACAAAAGTAGTCATTGTACCTTTCCAACGTGTGTAGTGCATGCTGGAAGTTCAGGGCCGGATCCGGGGGTGTAGGGGTTCCGGAACCCCTCCCCTGCAAAAGTTATGTACCTATGGATGCTGATTATGTGCCAAAAGAGGCCACATTTTCACTCTCAAAATGCAAACATTGGTCAGCTTCTAAAGCCCACCTGACCCCCGATGGAACTTCTCTCTTCTGAAGGTCTTGATCCGGCCCTGCAATTTGAGAAATAAATCGCTGCCAAAGGTCCTTTGTGTTAGAGAATTGGAAGAGCTTAATTAAGTTGAATTGATTTATATTATGGACCGGTGGCCTTTCTGGGCTTACTCTAAGTAGGTTTGCAGTCTTGTTGTGCTTGGAGAAGGGAAATTGTGACTTATGCTTTTGATTTTTTTTTTTTCGGTTTCAATGCTTTTAAAAAGAAAAAAAAAATATTTATTGTAATTTTCAACCTATGTTCGAGCTTGTCCAATTAATACCTTTTGGTTCACCAAATTCACCCATTCTTTTATGTAAAATTCCATCGAAAACAGTTTTTACTTATTTTATAGAATGCTGTCTTGTGTACATTGTATGGATTGAGCCTTTGTTGTGTGACTTTATTTGGTGTGGTATTCTAGTTTTCAGGGTTCAATGAAATTACATTAACTATCGTGAATTCTATATTGAAAAACTATCTTGATTATTTTTAGTGATGATTTGATATAGAGAAAGCCTATAAGAAGGGCCTTGCAGTACTGGTCTTTGAAAGCACTCTTCGGCATTCTGCGATACACACAAGTAAATCCATCTCATACACACATTTACTAATCTCGTATCAGGACCAGCCCTCAAGTGAAAAGCCATTATTAAGTGTAGTTGCTGGATCATGTCGTTAATATCTTGCAATCATCCCAACTTCTATACACTCTGAATCACGGGAGGCTTTCGTGGTACAATAGGTAGCATGCCCACCCTGAAACCTGCGGGGATCAAGCCTTCCACCAGTTCTGTGACTCGACTGAGGCTAAAAAGCCTGAGATAAGATTGTGGACGCGCTGCAAGCATAAACCGGTCTCCTAAACCTTGAGTAATAAATTGTCTTGAACAATACTTACCAATCAGTCAATTGCCTGCACGATAAAAGAATACACTGACGATCTTGATTATGACTGCTTCCCTTACCTATCAAGTTTACAAAAAAAATCTATAACATTATGTATTTTAAGTTCATTCTTGAGTAGGTGCCTTGTCTGGGACAGACATTGGCGATCATGTCGACCCGCTCAATCCTGTTCTCAGTTTATTTTATGTTATTACAGTTACCTATAGCTCATGAGTTATCACTTTCATTAGAAATTTTCTCTGTCTACCGCTATTGGATTTTTCCTTCATTGTTTTTTTCAGTGATTGCTATATGTTCTTGTCGGCAAATGTGTATTAGAAATTTTAGTTGCCTTCGTCTTAAGGTTGAAATGATCCTTCACGGTCAGTTTCTTTTAGCACCCATTCATTGGATTTATTTCCGTCCATGATATCCTCATCATTCTTCTGACAAACCATATCTCTGTGTCCTTGAAGTGATTATACATTTTGTTTGGGTCTTTACAAGATGGAAATGCCATTTTCTGCTTTTGTATCTTCTCATTCTGAAGTTTTGCATTCCTCTATTTCTATCTGAGTTATCCCTGCAAATTTGTCCTCTTTCCTGTACGATATATAGAATCAAAGTCCATGACGATGAAGATCGCGATGATGTAGATATTTATAGAGATTAAGAAGCCTCACATAAAGTCTTAGTCATCAAATACTCTTGCAGACTTATAAAAAAAACAAAAAAAAAACAATCAAAATTTGACAGAGCCTTCACCATGAACATAAACAGCAGCAGTGGTACCACCGCCACCACCAGCACCAATAACTACCTTGAGACCTCATCAAATGAGTCACACAAGATGTTTTAGATATTTTTAATTTTTTTGATAAATCTTCGATCTCCAATCTAACGTTTTTTGAGAAAAAAAACCCAACTTGAATAAATAGCAGTTGATTTTGTGTCTAAATATAGAAGAAAAAAAAAAATCAAACTCGGTGACATGCTTGATCCAATCCTTGGGGAACTAGCAGAAGGGTTCCCCATTATTTTCACTGGGTCTTGAAAGACCTAACTACCAATTCAGTACTGGGTGAACACAGGGGAGCAATGAAAAATTGAGGCCTAAACTAGGATTTGAACCTCGGACCTCTGATATAGTAGTTGACTGCCCTACAAGATAAGCCACTGTTCCTCCATACAAAAAATATACGAAAATTTGCAGCTTCAAAAAAAAAAAAAAAAAAAAAAGAAAGCCACTTCCACAATTTGTTTAATCATCTGTGCTTCTCCAAACCATGATTTGCAAACCACCAATCAACGAAAGTAAAAACAATATTCAGTAGAAAAGCATTCATTGAAATTTTATTCCATTATTATTTTGTACAAGGATTATTGCTATTGATACCCCCTCCCCTCCCTCTCCCTCCCACTTTTCCATTATACATTAAATATGTAACATGTATAATTATATATATTTATATATGTATATGTGATGATAAAAAATATATGTATGGTATAACAATTTCTACAGCATCATTTTGTTGCCTTTTCAAAAACAAATGTTACGAACCTAAAAAATTGCCAGTGTAAAAAAACAATCAAAATGATTTCATCAGGAGAGACCTTCCATTCTTTTTTTTTAAGCACACACCAAGATAACATAGAGAGATGTACACAAGTTTGTATTTCTTTATCCTATAGATTGCCAATGTGTTGTGCCATAAGTTCTCAAGTACGATAATATCTCACACACACTCTCACACATAGATATATTGTATATATTTATAGTTACCTCACATTTCTCTGGCAAAGCATACTATAATATTATTTTGCTGTAATATACACACACACACACATACAGTTCACAACGCATCATTGTACTTTTGCAACATGGAAGTTCTATAATACTTTCGGTGATGATAATAATAAAAGGCAACAAAATATTTTGATGTGCACATAGGGTAAAATATTAAATGATTAATAAAAAAATAGCGATGATCTATTACGACTGTCAAACCTTGAGCTGACAATTATTTTGGATTCATACAGATAATGTTAAAAAAGAATATTATGAGGCTTATATGATAGCTGAAATATGTTACTGAAAACCTTATTTGACATATTCATTAGTAAAAACATTGTTTTGACATTTTCAAAGCATAAAATCTGGCATACATTAAATTCACCGATTCGCTCGAGTGTTGCACTCACATATCATGTGCAATCACCGAAAAAAAAAAAAAAAAAAATATGGCAAAATTTGATTTGTATAAAATATTCATTTCATTCCTTTAAAAAGAAATGCATGTAAAAGTTTCACTTCAATTTATTGCCTTTATAAAGAGGCTGGTCTGTCATCACACAAGCCACAACACCATCATGGAAAAAGAAAAAAATTGATCAGGAACATGAAAAGAATGGAATTAAAATTATTTATAAAAAGCCAGCAGCCATTAGGGATTCAGCACTTGCGAGCAATGGAAGAATGACAAACTAGACCTTTTTAATTTTAATTTTTTTTTTCTAAAAAAAAAGCCATATAGTTTACAGAGATCTTCTTTTCAGTTTACTGCATAAAGATTGAAAGGATTTAGACCGAGGTATGCCTCGGCGCAGACAGAAGGAAATCATATACTGTATATATCTAGATCGAGATCTTTTTTTGTAAATTTTGGTAACACCTGTCATTTTTCAATAACATTTTTTTTTTAAAGAACCAAGTTGATCTAAATCAAATCTTTAATTTATTTCCCTAAGAGACATTTTTTTTTAATGACACAAGTTATTAGAAAACATATCCTTTTATAATAATAAATCTACAAATATTATTGTTATCATTTTAATTACAAATTTTGGGAAAGTAAATGCAATAAAAAGAAAATGGTAATTTTTCTAATTTTGGATAAAATGATAGCTTTGTTCTATAGATCTATAGATTTGTTTCTTCATAGACAAGAGGGTATGGGATTTTTATTCCCAATTGTTTGTCATAAATATATATTTTTGTATGCTAATGAGTAATATTGCTAGCTTGAGTTTAGTTTCATGTTACATCAAGGCTTTCTATGACTCTTAGTCCCAGAAAATTATGCCAATATAAATACAATTAAAAGGCCAAAAAAAAAAAAAGCCCCGAAAAAGGAAGATTACTCTGATGAGGAAGACAACAAGCACTCTTTCCTATATAGATAGTAGAAAAAGCCCAGATTGATCTTCAGCAATTCGCTTCATAGTTGAAGCAGCAGCTAAGAACAAAATTGCAAAGAAAAAAAAAGCACTGGCAGTAAATAAAAATCAAACTATCTTCAAACTAATTATTACATTACAAAACAGTACAATTTTTTTCCTCGTGTAGGAAATATATGTTTTTCAAACAGAACCAAAAAAATTACATCTAGCATTCTCTATGAATCTCTCTGTATTAGTCTTACAACAGGTAGTGGCAAAAAGAAAAAAAATCAAATACACAAACTTCACAAGCTCATTTAGACACACAAAGAGCTAAACTAAGGCCACGGATATAGCTTGTATGTTACAATGCAAGACATTAACAAAAGTATGGAAACACAAAACTAATAACTCATGACATTTGATTCAACGGTTGCAAAAGTGACTGTATAGAATTTCACATGAGTTTTGTTTCAAAAAGGTGAGATCTTCAACAAATTGTACATGAAAAATTTGCTTCGAGTGTTCTTTTTTTCTTCTTTACTCTCTATCTTTCAAATCTCACTTGAATTGCTACGACTATAAAAAATTTCCAGTGGAAAGGTTCAAGGTAATTGAAAATTATGGGCATTATGGGTTATACTCTGGATCTTTCTTAAATGGAATATGATACTCCTAGTTTACTCCCAAAGTCTTTACACTGTTTCAAGTATTATAAAGTTTTTAGACTTTGAGCCCTGAGAAAGAAGTTATGTGTAATCACTCAGTCAGAGAGTTAAATTTCTGTAGGCATTTAAAAAAAAAACTCAACTTTGGAAATTCCATGATAAAATATATTCTAAATTTCTAGAAAAAAAAAATTGAAGTTTTTCTGTAAACTTGGATATGAGATGTAGAAGGGAAAAAAATGGCAGGACAATTAATTTGAAGCATAATTTGGAAAGTTCCACGCAGAAATTCACAACCAGAAATACACACATTCTGCTACATGTGATAAATGGGAATAAAATAATCACAAGTTAAAAAAAACCCAAAAAACGAAAAAAAAAAGTTTGAACAGGGAATTTATGTCTTTGTTAAATAGAACAATTGACATAAACATTGTAACATCAAAAGTAAACCTTTTCTTTTTTTATTTTACCAAACAATTTGACCAAAATGTTACATCATAAATATACTGAGATTTTATTTGGAAAAAAAAAAAAAAAAAAAAATAAAAAGGAAAAGATACATAAAAGACAGAATGCAAGCATTTCTAGAGTAAAATAAACAGTAGACTACCCTTAAAGATAAACCTCTATGGGGATCAAATACATGGGTTTACTGTATACTATTTTTACTAAGTTTATTTTAACCAGAGGGTTTCTTATTTATCACAAATCACCAAATATTCTTTTATACTTCACAGATATTAAAACTTGCTTTATTCAAACTTCACATGAAAATATAAATGGAATCATACAAATGTGTTTCTTTAAAAAAAAAAAACCACCGAGTTAATGTAATTCACAAAACCATTGAGAGTTTACAACCAGAGTTTCATATCTTAACTGCCTTGTTACAATAAAGCATTGCTTTCTCTACAGTGTTTGAAATGCTTGGAAAGAGCATTAGAAAGCACAACCTCAATAAAATGAAGGAAATTTTAAAAAAGCTATCATCAGATAAATGGCAGATAGCAATAAAAATGACAAGCAATTGTGTAGACTATCTAACAAAAAACCTGCTCAAACTTGGTAACACAGCACTATTTTTTTTTTATGCCCTGCCCTTATAAAGTAAAAAAGAAAATATGGGTTTTTACTTCAACGCAATTTTTACTTTTAGAGTTTCCTAACTTCAGTTAGTATTTAGACATCAATACAATTTAAACTTCAGAATGCACACAAATGGATATGGAAAATGGTGGGAAACAAAAATCTCAACATGCATGCCTGGCACGTTGCGAAGGGTTTTTCCAAAAAATTTGTTTTGAGAATGCACAACCAAAACACCAACAAGTCTCAAACTGTGGCAGAAGTAAATATTTCATTCTCTAAAGAGAAGATTTTGTAAGTTCTGGTCTTAACCTGTCCAGTATGAAAGAGAAGAAATTACTGCAACTTCATGTCTTTATGGCTTCTACCTCTTGGCTTGCTCATTACTGAAACCTTTTTGGAATTATATTTTTGAAGTTAAAGACGTAACTATTGGGCAGAAAGACAAGCATAACTCTATGTGATTTGATGTTTTCCAAAGATATATAAATTATTCTTCTCTGTGCATTATGTGGCACTAATTCATTGCTTCAATAAAAGTATTAAAGAAATTGCATGTACGGGCCAAAAATATCTTTATTTATTATTAAAAAATGTATATAAATTAGAAACGTCTGTTCTTTTTACAAGTTTTACACTTCTACTGCCAATTTTCTGTATTTACAATATACATAATGAATAAATAATAACAGCATGCAGGAAATATGGTGTTAAAATATTATTTCTTGAGTAAAACTTTATATGGAACTCTTATACACATAACGGCTGCTTATTTCTCTCAATACTTTTGGGTTTTGCACCAACACACTTGACGATTTTATTGTAATTGGTCAGGGTGAATAAAAAATAGAGGGTTGAACTGATATTCTGTATTCCACACATCAGTCTGAAGCAACATAAAATACCTACTACCTCTCTTTGTTCCCTTTATCAAAGTAAATCTACATTGCAGTGCATGTTAATATCAGAGCTGACATAGTTATGCTTTGGTACAGAAGACGAAAAGAGGTAGTATACATATGGTGTTACCGCAGTTGTTGGCTGCAATTTCATTCGTCATATTTCTCAGTTGCACTGTTTTGTGTTGTAGTTAAATATAATTGCTTCACATTTATTTCTCTGGCCTAAAATATATTTAGTCCAAGTGAGGAAACAATGGCCCTCAATATTCCACATGACTAATTATAGTTTATTTATAGTTCCCATGTTAAATGAAATATTAGAAAAATTTACAATTCAGAACGTTTATGAATATTTCTTATCTCTGATACCAGTGTTCACTTCAGATTTCAACCCTTGCTTTGCGGCTTGCTGATTTTTAAAAGAAGGGAAAGCAAACTTACAAACAAAAAGGTAAAAAAAATGTTTTGAAAGAGCACACGAAAAGCATCACATTTCAACCATGTTCCTACGTTTCACGTTTAAAAAAAAAATCCAAAAGCCACAAAATTTTTTAAAATCACTGCTTTCTCCAACTAAGGGATCCTCGCATGTATACATCAGAACTCATCAAGCTTACAGCAACACACATGTGCATCTATATAGAGCAACTAATAAACACACAGTAATTCTCGTTATGTTTCGAGCGACTCACACGCACATCCATACTCTGTCTTTATAGTTTAAATGATCTCCAGAGTCCTCACAACATTCAAACCATGCATTTTGGGAATTGTGAAATCTCAAACTACACAACTTCTGCATTCTCCGTCAAATCCTTGCTGTACTTTATAACAATCTCTCTCTCTCTCTATCTATTGTCTTCTATATCCATCTACTTTCTATTTCTCTCTATCTCCTTCATTCTCTCTCATTCCATGGCATCAAGACTTGTGCTTGGCAGCAGGGACCTGGCTAACATGTGAAGCAGATGTGAACAAAAAGATGCTCTCCTGCCTTGTAGACCACTACGGTCAACATTTGTGAGGAAAAAAGTTCTGCTAACTAGCCTCTAGTCGGCTGTCCAATCGGCTAAACAGTCGCGTCCGCCGGGCATTGTGTGTAGCGGAGTTGATCACCTCCATCCACCTGGGACAATGCACAAAATTATTTTTAAAAAAATTAGATACACATCTTTTGAAAGAGAAAAAGAGAAACAAGATTGCAATTGAACCTCAGCTCATTTCTTCACTCCAAGGATATCCTCTCCCTGATCACCTGATCAAATCCCCACCCAAACTGCATCCCTTGCTTCATTTCTATTTAAAGAGATACACTATTGCAATGGAACCTCAGCTGTTATCTTCACTCCCGGGCCATCCTCTCCCTGATCACATGATCAAATCCCCATCCAAACTGCATCTCCTGCCTCACTTCTATTTCTCTATGTCTTATTCAATATTGCGGCCAGCCCAGTAAGTTGCAAATAGGATAGTTCAGACTTAATGTTAACTATCTTGAAAAGAAGAATTATCTTTTTAATGCTCATAGAACACATAATACACAGGGTTATTAACATTCAAATCATTTCCAAGAATTAGACATAACAGAAGAAAAAATAACTTTTCCTAGAAACTGGTCACAAAGAATTTTATTTTTACCCACCATGCATGAACACTGCCCATCAAAATCATCATCACATTAGAACAAAAGTTTCTATCCTAGAGGACATTAGCCTTTACCTTAAGGACATAAGCAAAACATTTTTTTTTCTCAAAAGTCTCAAGTTTTACTTCAATTCAAAAAACTGTTTGCCTGAATAGTGTTTGAAAGCCGACATTTGGGCCTTCATGTACAGCAAAAATAAGAAAATGGAAATAATTTATCCGAGATTTGTATGAGAAAGTCTAAGCAATTTTTTTGCATAACTCAGGCTTTTAGGTCTTCTTGGGCCACGAGGCCAGTGACCCGCTGAGATTCCCGGTGCTATTTTCAGAGCACAAAAGCTGTGATGATGTCGTGAAGTGACAGCTTAATAGGTAACATTCCCACAAAATGACCTGAGTTGCGGGGTCTACATCACTGAGATCAAATGAAATTTTAAAGTAAAGAAGTAAAAAATTTCCAATGCTTAATGCACAGGAAGTCTTGGGCATGTCCGTAGAAAGTTCTCCACATGTAGAAATGATTATTTTTCACCCCTACAGCCAATGTTTTTCATCTCAAGCCAACCATGCAGAAAAGCAGCTTGTCTCATTTCATGGGACCGCTACATGGATATATAACTTCACACTAACCTGGAGAAAGTAAACTCGCTCTCGGCCCTGAAGAAGTAGACATGGTTCTTAAACTGCAGCTTGAACACATGATCTTTGTTGATGCCGTCATCCTCCTCGGGCACGTTCACAGCGTAACCTAGCAGCGGCAGACTGGCCAGGGGGAGGTCATCCTTGATGGGGGTCACAAAGAGATCAGAGAGGTTAGAGGTCAGGAAATCCAGGTGGAGACATCTCAGTAAGAAATCTCAAAATCTGTTACTGAAGACTTAAATAGATGAGAGTTGACAATTACCAAATTGTTTATTTGTTGCATGCAGCCTGTCCACCATTATATAATCCCAAGTATTTTTTTTTGCCTTCATCAGGCCCACCAACAATTCTCAAGGCTGCAAAACAAGGGGCCATGCAGGTTTCACGGCAATTTTGCTAATTCCTGGACCACCAGCATTCTTACAGTCGTCAAAGATTTTTAAAATTAACCTTTAAACGATCTTGTGGACCTCTTAATACAAGAGGCGGACCTGAAAATATCATAACTGCAAATAATACAGGAGTGAATGAAGAAAGCAAGACATTATCAGATTAATTAACAAAATTGCTGTTGGCACAGAGGAGGTAATAGAGTTACCTTACAGACTTTAGCACAATCTAATAATCTGCTATGTCAATTTAATTTTTCAAATAAATTGTTACAGCATTTTAAAATGAGACCTTTTGACTTTTATAGTCCACAGCCTATACCTAAATTAAGAGGAAAAAAAAAATGAAACAAGAAAAGGCAACATCAGCATTTGTACCTGATACGTTTTGTAAAAGAAAAGACAGAAGTTTGTGAAGACGACCCAGAGTTTTTGCCAACCATTGCTCGTCTTGAACTTCCTCAACAAATAGCCACTGAGCTGGTTCTATGGAGAGAGGGAGATCAAACAGTACAAAAAATAGATGAAGACATAGTCTGGGTACAAATTTCATCAATATCCAAACCTTTTCTTTATAGCATGCATGGGTACGTTAAGCATAAGGAAATTGTCTCCCTTATCTGAACTCGCATGAGTGCGTGCATATAGTAGTGTTATCTGTTTCAATTCATTTCCTCACTCAAATTTTGATTGTTTCTTCTGTAAAGTCAAGATAAAAAAAACTAGACGGAAAATAGATTTGTGAATATAAAAACCAAATTTCCAAGCAGATTATTTGAGTGCACAGCATTTTACTTGGAATTCAAGGTATCAACTTTGAAAGGTGACTCCTTAATGTAAGATAAGTTACTGCCACCTTGCATACTCCACTCTCTGTAGATCTGCAGCTCCTATTTTTTGTTGTTTGGAATTTTCTTGACTCGCAACAGAAATTAAGAAGGTATATAGTGTGCTCTTTTCCCTTTTCCACCCTCACTTCTTTCCTAGCTTACGCAGGCTTGCAGATGTTCACATCTTTGCATAACTAACCTATAACTATCTCTCTATAAACTCCTGATGAGTGCCATTCTTAAACAAGCATGATTACATTTGGACTGGAGAATTTTGTTGTATTAAAGCCTTGTAGTCATTCCTATATTACAATTTCTGAAATGTTAAAAAGTGGACATTTTGTCTAACTTAATAAAACTAAAATCTTAACTTGTAAAAAATACTTACTTCTGCTAAGAATCACAAATGTTAAAAATAAAAGACATGACTTAAAATCTTTTGCCTGTCAAAATTGCCTTCTGTAACATGCCATTTATTTGTAACAGTTCAAAAACGAAATTCCTGACCCATTTTAACATAGCAAGTAAAAGTTGCCTACCTTGAGGGCCTTGTCATGATCCCTCATGCTGACCGACGTGTTGCGGTGCCAGCAGACGTGCATGGTTGTGTTAGCGCGGTGCTGGATTGGCTTCTCTTTCTCCCTGTCTCCATCGCCATCTACGTTCTCCCCACTCCCACCAACATTTTCTGAAGAGCCTAAAACACAACAGAGAAAAAGGTGTTGTAGCAGTCGCACACACTAAGTCAAGCTGCTGAACTTGGTGAGTTCATAAACAAAATCTGCTGTCTTTTTGGGTCTTATTTTGTTGTTGGTCTTGACCCTCTTACCAGACATTGTTTGGACGGTACGATAATTTAGTTTTTAACAATAGTTTTCTTCTTAATTTGAAATTTTAATCGGTATCATCTCCAAACCCAGATAGCTTTTTAATTTTTTTCCACGGGGAAGGATAATCTGGGCTTATTCAAATCAAGATTATCTTAAGCGTCAAAGAGTCAGAGCCAATCCTGCACACGACAAATCACTTAATTTTCCCCCCAAGATTAAAGAAACTTATTGAAATGTGTGCTTTATTTACTGCTAAATAGTAAAATACCAATGTCATAAATTGTTAAATCCTGTTCAGTGAGGCACTGTAACTTTATTACAAGGGGGCAATACAGACAAACCCATTGATAATGACATCAGGAATCACCAGATCTTGTGAGCGCAGAAAAAATTTGAAATTTTGGTTTTTATTTCAGCCCTTTAAATTATTGTAGGAATAACGAGACCTAAAAGGCTTTGGTAATTGCAAGAAATTTTGCCGGTCATTTAGGCCTAGCAGTCATGGCAATTTCAATGTAAAATAGATATAAAGAGGAATTCTCACTATCAAAAATTACTGTATGTGTTACAGTACACGAGATGCCATGAGCTGTTTCTGCAAGAGAACTAAACGTTCAAATAAGATTTCAACCTAATTTGAATTAAGGTATACATATATATACTTATAGCCCTATTTTAGACTCTTGGGCCTCAATCTGGCCCTATTTTAGACTCTTGGGCCTCAATCTGGGGGCCTGATGCCAGTGATGTCTTGAAACCTGCGACAGAAATGTCTTGACGGGATTATGGGCAAATGTACAAACCACTTCAACACCCCCTCCCCCCCCCACACACACACACAATAATTGGAGTCAGAGGGATTCGTAATGAGACACCCTCTGTGAGACTGCTGCTGACACAATTTTGTCACTTGCTTCACTCACTGGCACTAGACTTGAGACTTGGGTACTGCAGTTTATCATTGTTCTGTAGTTTGGCTCTCTGGACAGCCTCGTTGATATCCTCAATCCATTTGTCTTTCTCCTCTGGAGAGCTGCCACAAAGAGGAGGAAAAAGATTTAACCAATACAAATTCTGTGTGTGTGTGTGTTTTTTCTCTTAAAATTAAAACAAATTCATGTGAAAGAAGTTAAGTCAAAACAATGTCAAATTCCCCCTAGACATACTTGTATTAAGTCCAGCTTCTTTATCAGTACATCGAATATTTCTGAGCTGTTTTTCAAGCTCCTGTTGCTTTGTTGTAAAGAATAATATAATAGATAATTTGATGTATGAATAAGACCATGTTGTTTTTAATCCCCCCAGAAAAACACCAACTTATCCATCATTCACCGCATATGTTCATTCTTACAGCTACAAAAACTGTACTGGCCATAATGAACGGAGAGAATTAAAAAAAAAAAAAATCCTCGCTGCAGATGTTGTATCAAACTAAAAAAAAACTTACCTGGCTGCTACAAGAATATATTTATTCCCTGCATAGATAGCAAAACTGTTCTGTACGGAAGATTTTGTCTGGTCTGTTTCTTCCACCTGAATCAACAAAATATTGACATTTAACTTAAGTCTTCTGCGTTGACACCTTTTTCCTCTTGCCCAAAAAGACAATACTTGTATTAAGATGATGGAGCTTTTGATAAAATGTACTGAGACAATCACAGAAATTATCATAACAAGCAAAACAAAATCTGTTTCTTTTCTTTTGACAGGAGTGGTGTCCCTTTTCTGCATTTCCCAATTAAAAAAAAAAACAACAAAAAAATTCTCACTAAAATATACTAAGATAATTGTGAAGATGTAAATCATTAGGTCCAGTACCTCTGCCCTTACAGAATACACTGTTTACGTCAAAATAAATATTTCATCTAACGATTTGTAAGACATGGAAGACTAGATTTAGATTTCAAACCCCAACGGTTTCAAACGTTCACCTCTTAAGAAGGTGCATAACTCTTGCTATGCTCTAATATATAATTCCAAATGTAGGCAAAGCCAAAAACTCTTAATATTGAAACATACTTCAACAACAATCCTAATATTACATAAAAAAACATTGAAAATCAATTGCTAAACGAATATTGGCAAAAATGATCAGCTGTCACTCACTGTCATTCCTCGCAGTGGCAACTGACCATGCACCTTGAACTGAAGTAAGGAAGCCGATGTTCGACTTGTGTACACAAGCATGTCAGAAAACTGGTGAGCAGATAAGAAGATAAACTAGAAAATAATCCTATCATAAACAAACAGATCCCTGCTATTTATTATGGCTCTCTACATGGAAAACTAATATTCACCGTGGCCCTCTAAATAAATGATCGTTTTTTATTTACCATGGCTTCCTAAATGATAGCTACTATTTAAAATGACACTCTAAATAGACAATTATTATTTATCATAACTGTGTAAATAGATAATAATTTAACTGTTAAGACTTGACTTTTTGCTTTTTTAATGTACCACAAACACACACATCCTAATGATTTTAACAGCAATGGTGCAACAAATGCAAACCACCGTGCCCTGAAGATGGCAAGCTGCTCAAACCCCCCCCAAAAATCATCTTATTTTAGTCATATGTGAAATTTGAACCAGTGAGCAATGTTTTTTCAGGTCAGCCGAATGTTCACACCTATAGAGAAAATTCATGAAACGCTGAGCAAAAATTTTAAAAAAAGTTATTAGACTTGAACTGCCATGTTCAAAACACAAGCACAACCAGAAAACCTTACCAAGAAAAACATTCGTTGCTGGTAACCCTTCCTAGAGAATTTCTGTAAACAGCCTTCTCTGATAAACTCCTGCAGGGAAACAAATAAACAACTGATTAATTGTTTACACATTGATAAACAC
>BLXT01000751.1:0-12580 GCA_019648995.1 Plakobranchus ocellatus | reverse complement strand
CCCATTTTCTGGTCTTAAAGGAGGTGAAGGGGTAATATGTGGGACTCTTTTCATGTTTCACGGCCATAACTCACATAAGTTTACCACTGCGTTTTCAATGTCATTTCTAAAAATCCTCAAGCAAAAGATACTAAAATTCAGGCCATATTTGCTGAGGTAATGAATGGAGTGGGTGATTTCTGATTTTATGAGACCATTTCAAATACTTCATTAATCTGAAACTCTTTTGGAGACGGCGATCTACTGATTTCATTTACCTTTGATTAGAATACACGGCTTATATTTATACCATGCACTTAATGTATAAATACGAAGGCATTAGCCTGTGTCGAATACAATAACAGCTATTGCTCTCTATTTGGGTGGATTTCGAAACAGTTACCATCTCTGATGGTTGTCCTTATTTTTGTTTATTTTTTTTTTTTTATCTCAGCACTTCCCTCTATTTATTTTTTATGCATGAGCTATACTTTACTGTTCTGCAATGAAAACCTGTGTTCTTCTCCTCCTCCTCCTCCTTTTCCTCATTCTTCTTTTTTTTTTTTCTTCTCCTCCTTCTCCTACTCCTAACCCTTTTCTTTTTCTTCTTCTTCTCCTTCTTCTTTCGCTATGAGTTTTTCAACATGCAATCTTACTTTCTATACGATGATCGTTCCCATATTCACATGGAATTTTAGTATAATTTTTTCAGGCTCCTCCAAACTAAAAAGTTTACTTATTTCTGCATACCTCCGGACATTATATGATTGATACCGGTCATTATTGCCTTTAGAAGGTTTTAAGATTGTGGAACATATTGACTAATTGACCCCTGTCTGTTGGGCAAATCATAATGCCATCTTTTTCCCTTCTTGCTTTTTTTTTTCTCCTTAGTCCTCTTCTTCTTTGCGGGCATGCCATCTTCATTCTTGTTCAGTTACCATATTCATTAACGAGTATTGTTGTGCATAGATGCCAATTCTTATTCCGCTGGGCGTTTTCTGGTCTGTCTTTGTCTTTGGCATCAGAAGACCCAGTTCACACGACAATATGAATCTTTATATTATGTTCCTTATTTTTTTTTCAGGCCAATCTGCAGGAAAAGTGGTAAGCAAGATGTTTATCTATCTTGCCGTTAAAACACCAAAGAGGTGGAGAGCTGGGTGGGAAGGAAAGTTCCACCGATCCCAGTGAATTCATCTAGTCATGCTGTGGATATCACGGATGGAGCGAGTGCTTCATGCCAGAATTCCAGAATATCCCAGGCAAGGCCCCTCCCCCTTGGAGCAGAAGATCACCAAGATCGAGGACTCACCTACTGGAAAAGACACCACTGAGAAGCTTATTGATAGTGCTCACACCGATGATAGCAAACCAAAGGAGGAGCTTGCAGTGAGTTTTTTTTTCTTCAAACATTACAATGTTTACTTTCTATGAGATGTTTGTGCACATGTGATTATTGGGTAGCAACACCACTGCATACTTTGGGACAAAAGATAAAATAATATTTATCATGGTAAAGGTTTAGTTAAGTCGATTGTTTTCTTTAATTAGTTCCCATCCTATTTACAGTATCTATTTACGGCAAGTAAGCCTTGGGATGTTGTTCTGAAATGTCCCATCATACGTTTTTTCCGCTTTTTTGTTGAAGGTCTTAACTTCTTTTCTTCTCCTTAGTCTTCATTGCTTTGGGAAACCTCAAAAATTACATTTATATATTTTTTATATATGCATATATGTGCGCGTATGTGTGTATGTATATCTTTATCTATATATATATATATATTTATGTTGATACCCAATATCTGCATCTCGATCTAAATGCGTACAATTCCACCGTGTTGTGTCGTCTTTATCTAAATGTCAGTATCATTTAACTTCTACTGTCTTGTACCATCTCGATCTAAACAACATCATGAGTGCACTTCTGCCGTCTTGTATCATCTAGATGTAAACATCATAGTCTCACTCTCGCTGTCATCTCGATCTGCATATCTACTTCCATCTTCTCGTGTCATCTTCATCTAGATATCTAAATGTGTACACTTCCAACATCTTGTGCTATCATAATCTAAATATTTCTAAGTGTCAATTTCCACCGTTTTGTGTCATTTCGAGCGACATATCAGCATTGGTTGACTTCGAGCGTGTTGCATCATCTCAATACACATATTAACACAGGCCTCATTCAGCGTCTTACATCTTTTCAATCTAAACACATCACGGGTCTATTCTCACCGACTTTTTTCACCTCGATTCTCTTAATCTCCATCGATCCACTTTCACCATCTTGTGTCATCTCGATCTTATCATCATTGTAGGCTTACTTTCACTGGTTTATATTATCTCAACTCCATTATCACCATGGTTCCAATTTAACTATCTTCTATCTTCTACACCGACTTCAACTACCTTGTGTCATCTAAGTCTATAGATCTAAATGGATCCACTTCCACTGTCTTGTGTCATCCCGATGTACATGTCAGCATCTAAATGGGTAAAATTTCACCGCCCTTTGTTATCTTTATCTCAAATTATCAGCATTCTCGCTTATCCACCGTATTATGTCGTCTGGATATCTATATCAGCATGGGTCGATTTTCACAATCTTGTATCATCTTACTATCGCTTCCATCATCTTGCGTATTCTCAATTTAAATAATTAAATGGATGACATTTCACTGCATTGTGTCATCTCAATCTGCATATCTTTGGGTTCACTTCCACCTTCTTGTGTGATCTCAACCTTCATGTCTGCATGAATCTACTTCCATCATCTTACGTTTTCTCAGTTTAATTATCTAAATGAATCACATCTCGATCTACACATCTCACTAGGTCCAATTCCACTGTCTTTTGTCATCTCAATCTACATATCAGCATGAGATCACTTCTATTGCATTGTGTCATCTCAATCTACATATCTAAGTGGATCAGATTTCACAGTCTTTTGTTATCTTCATCTGAATATCAGCCTTTTTTTGCTTATCCACCGTTTTGTGTCGTCTCGATATCTAGACTAACATGGGTCAATTTTCACAATCTTTTGTCATCACAGTCTGCATATCGGAATGGGTACAATGGGTCCAAATGGTCTTTGGTCATTTCGATCAGTTCTCTTCCATCGTTTTGGATTATCTTGATCTAATCGCATCATAGTTCCATCCTCACGTTCTTGTATCATTTCGATGCTCACATGTCTATCTATCCACCTCCTCTGTATTGTGTCACCTCGATCCTTATGTGAAGATTGGTATCCTTCCACCTTTTTGTTTCATCTCGATGAATATATCTCTTGAGTCGTCTCGATCTACATTCCGGCATGGGTCTACTTTGACTGTGTTACATCATCTTGATAAACATATCAGCACGGGTCCGTTTCCGCTGTCTTCTTTTTTCGATCTTAACATTATCACACACCCGCTTCCACTGTCTAGCGTCATCTCGATCTATACATCTGCATTTGTTCACTTTCACTCTCTTGTGTTCACTCGATCTGCAGATCTTCACGGGTGATTTCCACTCTTTGTGTCATCTTGATCTACAGATCTTCACAGGTGATTTCCACTCTTTATGTCATCTGGATCTACAGATTTCACGGGTGATTTCCCCTCTTTTGTGTCATCTGGACACTTCCACTGTCTTGTGTATCTCGATCTACATATCTGCATGGGTACACTTTCACATTTCGTGTCTTCTCAGTCCGTATATCTACATGGTACACTTCCACTGTAGTCTAATCTCGATCTTCATGCTAGCATGACTTGTGTCATTTCGATTTTTATATGTCCACCAATCCATTTTCATTGTCGTGTGTCATCTCGATCGAAATATCTACACGGAATCACCTTTCACTGGCTTGTGTCATCTCCATCCTCATGTCAGCATTGATAGACTTCCACTGTCCTATGTTTCTCAGATTTAGCCCATTTCTATCTTTTGGTTTCGTCTTCATCTACATATCTTTTTGGGTCTCCTTATTTAACGTCTTGAGTCGTCTCGATCTACATACCAGCATGGTCTACCTTGACGGTGTTGCATCATCTTGATACATATTTAAACATGGGTCTATTTCCACTGTCTTCTCGATCTAAACATCATCATACGTCCACTTCCACTATCTAGAACCATTTCGATGTGTACATCTGCATTTGATCACTTTCAGTCTCTTGTGTTCTCTCGATCTAAATATCTAAATGAGTCATCTCGACCTACATGTCTTCACGGGTGACTTCCAATCTTTGTGTTATTTGGATCTGCATATCTGCATGAGTCTATTTCTACCGTCTTGTGTCATCTCGATCTAAATATGTCCACAGGTGATTTCCATTTTTTGTGTCAACTGGACACTTTCACTGTCTTGTGTTTCTCGATCTACATAGCTGCATGAGTATACTTGCACATTCTGTGTCTTCTCAGTCTACATATATACATAGGTACACTTTCACTGTCTAGTCAAATCTCGATCTTCATGTCAGCATGTGTCCACTTTCACCATCTTATTTCTTCTCAGTTTACTTATATACATGGTTACACTCCCACTTTAAGTGTCATCTCGATCTACATATCTTCATAGGTCTACTTCCATTGTCTTGTTTCATCTCGATGTACTTATCTCCATGGATCAGATTCCACTTTGATGTGTCCTCTCGATCTAAATATCTGCATTTGTCCACGTCCACTGTCTTGTGTCATCTTGGACTCGATATATATATATACCAGCATGGGTCCATTTCCACTGTCTTGTATCATCTCAGCCAACACATTGAAATAGATACACTTCCACCGTCTTGCACCACCTCTATCTGCATGTCTCCATAGGTCCATTCCTACCGACGTCTGTCATCTTGATCTGTTATTCATCATGGGTCAACTTTCACTCTCTTGTATCATCTTGATGTAAACATGGTTCCACTTTCTTTGCCTTCTGTCATTTCGATCTAGATATGCACTTTTACTATCTCCTTTCACCTCAATTTATATATCTTAATGAGTAAAATGTCATTGTCTCTATCATTTATATCTACATGTCATCTGCATCGTCCAACTTCCGCCGTCTTTGGTCCGTCAGGATCTACATTTCTGGAGTGGTTAAATTCCTCTGTCTCGGTTCATCACGATCTACATTTCTGCAGTGGTCCAATCCTTAAGTCTCGGTTCATCACGATCTACATTTCTGCAATGGTCCACTTCCTCTGTCTCGGTTCATCACGACTTACATTTCTGCAGTGGTCTAATTCCTGTGTCTCGGTTCATCGCGATCTATATTTCTGCAGTAGTCAAATTCCTCTGTCTCGGTTCATCACGATCTACATTAATGCAGTGGTCCAATTCCTCTGTCTTGGTCCGTCAGGATCTACATTTCTGCAGTGGTCCAATTCCTCTGTCTTGGTCTGTCAGGATCTACATTTCTGCAGTGGTCCGATTCCTCTGTCTTGGTCCATCAAGATCCACATATTCTGCAGTGGTCCACTTCCACAGTCTTGTGGACCTTTATCTACATATCTGAATAGGCGTAGTTTACATATATGTATGAGTCAACGTGTACCATCTTGTGTCATGCCAGTCTACATGTTTTAATGGGTACAATGCAGAAGGCTCAGGAGACTGGTGAAAGAAAGACCCATGCTGAAAGTCTACAGGCAGAAGCTGATGTTGAAAGACAAAGCTGAGCCTTTCTTGAAATCAGTAAAGAAATTAAAAAAAGTAGAAGGATTACGTGGAGGTGAGTATTTTCTTTTTTTAATTTATTTATTGTAATTTAGTGGTCACAGTGTTTTTTCCTTACTCTTCTTACCAGCATTATTTCCATGGTTTTGCTTGTTTGCTTTTTATTGGGTGTGCATGTTTGTTTATAAAGCACGGTATTCAGTCGCGCGAAAAATTGAAGTGCTTTTTTTTCAAGGGCAGAGAGCATCCCTGCATCTTTTATCCAAAGTTTCGGCTCCTCCGTTTTGTTTTATTTGTGTTGTTCGCGACGTTATCTCCGGTCCTACGAAAAATGTATTTACCGGTTATGAATTTCCCGCGAACCCGAGATGGGGCATGGGCCAATGAGAGATAGATTAGACAGTTGCGCAAGCGCAGGGGCCTGTCTACTTTCATTGTCTTGTGTGAAAGAGCAGCATCGTTTTTTTTATAAAACCAGCGACCTGATCTGAAGAGAAAGATTGAGCCGTTATTTAAATCAGCAGAGAAGTTAAAAAGCATTAGGACTTTAGGTGGTGAGTATTTTTTTTTGTTCTGAATAGTTCTTTTCTTGATGTTCTTTAAGTTTTATTGCCAGTGTTTTTTTTTTATTATGTATGCTGGATTGTTTTCAGAGTGCGGAATGCAGTAACGGGAAAAGTTCAAGTTTTTGTTTCAAGGGCAGAGGGCATCCCTGCCCTTTTCCTGATTTAACCGGATTTCCGTCTTCTTTGCAAATTTTGGCTTATCCGTTTTTGATTTTTGTTTTTTATTGGCGACTGCAGCTCCGATGCTAAAACTCATTAATTTCTCGGGCAACGAAAAATCTGAGAACGACTGTTCGGGCGAAAGATTTGTAAGCCGGAACAATCTCCTCTCATGAATTTCATGCAAACTGGAGATAGTCGTGGGCAGCATCCTTTTTTAGAAAGCCAGCGACCTGACGTGAAGAGGAAGGGCTGAGCCCTTCTTTAAATCAGCAAAGAAGTTAAAAAGCATTATAACTTTAGGTGGTATTTTTTCTGTTCTTAATAGTTGTTTCCTTGGTGTTCTTTAAAGCTTTATTGCCAGGGTTTTTAAAAAAAAATTATGTATGCCGTTTTGTTTTCAGAATGCGTGAATTCAGTAACGCGAAAAGTTCAAGTTTTTGATTCAAGGGCAGAGAATACCTTTGTCCTTTCTCCTGGTTTACACAGATTTCCGTCTTCTTTTCAAAGTTTCGGTTAATCTTTTTTTGTTCTTTTTTTGGCGACGGCAGCTTCGATGCTACAATTCATTACTTTCTCGGGCAACGAAAAATCTGAGAACGACTGTTCGGGCGAAAGATTTGTAAGCCGGAACAATTTTCTCTTATGAATTTCATGCAAACCGGAGATAGACGTGGGCCAATCAGAGATAGATTAGACCTCCGCGCAAGCGCATAGCCTTCTTTCTCCTTTCATTTTCATGTGTTATGTGACCGAAGAGCGTCTATAAGTAGACAGCCAGCGACGAAGCGTGCATTTCTAAATTACATAGTATGTTCTGCAGGCTGAAAAAAAAGATTCAATCCAATACTTTAAAACACTCAAAATTAATTCAGTCCTGTTGATGAGGCCTTGTGTCATCATGTACACGGATCTAGAACCAAAGCCAAGCAGAAGGCTCTGAGACTGGTAAAAGAAAGACCCATGCTGAAACTCCAAAGGCAGAAGCTGATGATGAAAGACAAGAGGGAGCCTTTCTTGAAATCAGTTAAAAAAGAAGAAGGATGACTTGGTGGTGAGTATTTTTTTTTCATCCATTGTTTTTTAGTGGTCAAAGTGGTTTTTTCCGTACCCTTGTTCTCAGCATCATTTCCATGGTTTTGTTTGTTTTTCTTTTAATTGGGTGTGCATGTTTGGTTATAACGCACGGTATTCATTCGTGCGAAAAAATGAAGTGCTTTTTTCTCAAGGGCAGAGGGCATCCCTGACTTTTCCCCGGATTAATCGGAATTGTATCTTTTATGCAAAGTTTCGGCTCGTCCGTGTTGATTATCTTTTATTTGTGTTGTTCGCGACGTGATCTCCGATCCTACGAAAAATTTATTTACCGATAATGAATTTGACACAAACCGGAGATGGGGGATGGGCCAATGAGAGATAGATTAGACAGTTGCGCATCTTTTTTTAGAAAGCCAGCGACCTGACTTGAAGAGGAAGGGCTGAGCCCTTCTTTAAATCAGCAAAGAAGTTAAAAAGCAATTTAACTTTAGGTGGTATTTTTTCTGTTCTTAATAGTTGTTTCCTTGGTGTTCTTTAAAGCTTTATTGCCAGTTTTTTTTTTAAAATTATGTATGCAGTATTGTTTTCAGAACGCGGGAATTCAGTAACGCGAAAAGTTCAAGTTTTTGATTCAAGGGCAGAGAACACCTTTGTCCTTTCTCCTGGTTTACACGGATTTCCGTCTTCTTAACAAAGCTGATTTTTTTTGTTTTTTTTCTTTGGCGACGGCAGCTTCGATGCTACAACTCATTACTTTCCCGGGCAACGAACAATCTACATATCTGCAATGTTCCACTTCCTGTGTTTCGGTTCATCACGATCTACATTTCTGCAGTGGTCCGATTCCTCTGTCTTGGTCTGTCAGGATCTAAATCTCTGCAGTGGTCCAATTCCTCTGTCTTGGTCCGTCAGGATCTACATTTCTGCAATGGTCCACTTCCTCTGTCTCGGTTCATCACGATCTATATTTTTGCAGTGGTCCGATTCCTCTGTCTTGGTCTGTCAGGATCTAAATCTCTGCAGTGGTCCAATTCCTCTGTCTTGGTCTGTCAGGATCTAGATTTCTTCAGTGGTCCAATTCCTCTGTCTTGGTTTGTGAGAATCTACATTTCCGCAGTGGTCCAATTCCTCTGTCTTGGTCCGTCAGGATCTACATTTATGCACTGATCCAATTCCTCTGTCTCGGTTCATCACGATCTACATTTCTGCAGTGGTCCAATATTTAAGTCTTGATTTATCTCGATCTACATTTCTGCAGTGGTCTATTTCCCCTGTTTTGTCACATCTCGATCTACAATTTTGCAGTGGTCCAGGTCCTCTGTTTTGGTCCGTCAGGATCTACATTTATGCAGTAATCCAATTCCTCTGTCTCAGTTCATCTCGATCTACATTTCTGCAGTGATCCAATTCCTCTGTCTCGGTTCATCTCGATCTACATGTTTGCAGTGGTCTACTTCCACTATCTTGGCACATCTCGATCTGCATTTCTGCAGTGGTCCAGATCCTCTGTCTTGGTCCGTCAGGATCTACATTCATGCAGTAATCCAATTCGTCTGTCTCGGTTCATCACGATCTACATTTCTGCAGTGGTCCAATATTTAAGTCTTGATTTATCTCGATCTACATTTCTGCAGTGGTCTATTTCCCCTGTTTTGTCACATCTCGATCTACAATTCTGCAGTGGTCCGATTCCTCTGTCTTGGTCTGTCAGGATCTAAATCTCTGCAGTGGTCCAATTCCTCTGTCTTGGTCTGTCAGGATCTAGATTTCTTCAGTGGTCCAATTCCTCTGTCTTGGTTTGTGAGAATCTACATTTCCGCAGTGGTCCAATTCCTCTGTCTTGGTTCATCACGATCTACATTTCTGCAGTGGTCCAATCCTGAAGTCTCAGTTCATCACGATCTACATTTCTGCAATGGTCCACTTCCTCTGTCTCAGTTCATCTCGATCTACATTTCTGCAGTGATCCAATTCCTCTGTCTCGGTTCATCTCGATCTACATTTCTGCAGTGGTCTACTTCCACTATCTTGGCACATCTCGATATACTTTTCTGCAGTGGTCCAGATCCTCTGTCTTGGTTCGTCAGGATCTACATTCATGCAGTGATCCAATTCGTCTGTCTTGGTCCGTCAGAACGTACATTTCTGCAGTGGTCCAATTCCTCTGTCTCAATTCATCACGATCCACATTTCCGCAGTGGTCTTTTCTACTGTTTTGATATATCTCGATTTACATTTCTGCAGTAGTCTACCTCCTCTTTCTCGGTCCATCAAGATTTTTTTTTTACAATTGTCCACTTTCACTGTCTTGATACATCTCAATCTACATTTCTGTAGTAGTCCAATTCCTCTGTCTTGGTCCGCCAGTATCTGCATTTCTGCAGCGGTCCAATTCCTCTTTCTCGGTTCATCATGATCTACATTTCTGCAGCAATCCACTTCCTCTGTCTTGGTTCATTACGATCTACATTTCTGCAGTTATCAACTTCCTCTGTCTCAGTTCATCACGATCTACATTTCTGCAGTAGTCCAATTCTTAAGTGTCGGTTCATCACGATCTACGTTTCTGCAATGGTCCGTTCTTCTGTCTTGGTCTGTCAGGATCTTCATTTCTGCTGTGGTCCGATTCCTCTGTCTTAGTCTGTCAGGATCTACATTTCTGCAGTGGTCCAAGTCCTCTGTCTTGGTCCGCCAGGATGTACATTTCTGCAGTGGTCAAATTCCTCTGTCTCGGTTCATCACGATCTACATTTCTGCAGTGGTCCAATCCTGAAGTCTCAGTTCATCACGATCTACATTTCTGCAATGGTCCACTTCCTCTGTCTCGGTTCATCACCACTTACATTTCTGCAGTGGTCTAATTCCTGTGTCTCGGTTCATGTCGTTCTATATTTCTGCAGTGGTCCAATTCCTCTGTCTCGGTTCATCACGATCTACATTGATGCAGTGGTCCAATTTCTCTGTCTTGGTCCGTCAGGATCTACATTTCTGCAGTGGTCTAATTCCTCTGTCTTGGTCCATCAAGATCCACATTGTCTTCAGTGGTCCACTTCCACAGTCTTGTGGACCTTTATCTACATATCTGAATAGGTGCAGTTTTAAGTTTTGTGCCGTCTTGGTCTACATATATGTATGAGTCCACGTTTACCATCTTGTGTCATGCCAGTCTACATTTTTAATGGGTACAATTTAATTGTTGTGCTGGGTTACTCGATTTACATTTTTCATGGGTCCACTTCTATCGGCATGTGTCATCTCGATGTACATACTCAGTCCCGTTGATGAGGGCTTGTGTCATCATGTAGAAAGATCTAGAATCAAAGCCAAGCAGAAGGCTCAGGAGACTGGTGAAAGAAAGACCCAAGCCTACAGGCAGAAGCTGATGTTGAGAGACAAAGCTGAGCCTTTCTTGAAATCAGTAAAGAATTTAAAAAAATTAGAAGGATCACGTGGTGGTGAGTATTTTGATTTTTTAATTTATTTTTTGTAATTTAGTGGTCACAGTGTTTTTTCCTCACTCTTCTTACCAGCATTATTTCCATGGTTTTGCTTGTTTGCTTTTTATTCGGTGTGCATGTCTGTTTGTATAGCACGGTATTCAGTCGCGCGAAAAATTGAAGTGCTTTTTTTTCAAGGGCAGAGAGCATCCCTGCATCTTTTATCCAAAGTTTCGCCTCCTCCGTTTTGTTTTATTTGTGTTGTTCGCGACGTGATCTCCGATCCTACGAAAAATTTATTTACCGGTTATGAATTTCCCGCGAACCGGAGATGGGGCATGGGCCAATGAGAGATAGATTAGACAGTTGCGCAAGCGCAGGGGCCTGTCTACTTTCATTGGCTTGTGTGAAAGAGCAGCATCGTTTTTTTTATAAAACCAGCGACCTGATCTGAAGAGAAAAGGTGAGCCCTTCTTTAAATCAGCAAAGAAGTTAAAAAGCATTAGGACTTTAGGTGGTAAGTATTATTTTTGTGCTTAATAGTTCTTTTCTTGATGTTCTTTTAAGCTTTATTGTCAGTGTTTTTTTTTTATCATGTATGCTGGGCTGTTTTCAGAGTGCGGTATTCAGTAATGAAAGCAGTTAAATTTTTTGTTTCAAGAGCAGAGGACATCCCTGTCCTTTGCCTGATTTAACCGGACTTCGGTCTTCTTTGCAAAGTTTCGGCTAATCCGTTTTTGTTTTTTTTTTGGTGACGGCAGCTCCGATGCTACAACTCGTTAATTTCTCGGGCAACGAAAACCCTCAGAACGACGCTCAAGGCGCAAGAATTGTAAGCAGGAACAATCTTCAATTTTGTTTCGAAGTTTCAGCTCCTCGTTTCTTTTTTTTTTTTTCGCGACCGGAAGCCCGGTTCTACAACGCGTTATTTTTTCGGCCAACGAAAACGACGCTCCAGGCGCACAAACTGTAAGCTGGAACAATCTCTGGTTAAGAATTTCACGCAAACAGAGATAGGCATGGGCCATTAAGAGATACATTAGACCCTCGCTCAAACTCAGACGCTTTTGTTTTTTGCTTGTGTTCCCAAACTGCGTCATTCTTTTGGACAGCCAACGCAGCGTGCACATGTACATCTGCTTTATCATTTCGTTAGCGGAATTGTATTTTCTATCTTGCGACATCTGCTTCACTTTCCCGTTCAATTAGATCTAGATAACTATTCTGATTTGACGCTGTTATTCGTCCTGATTAAAAAAAAAAAGGACTTCGTTTGTCGTGATTCTTAAATCAGAGCTATCGACAAGTTTGGGAAAAACAAGTTTCGGTAGAAAAGGCTCCAAGAAAAACTTGACAGAGGGGAATATTTTTAGACCCTTTCTGTAAGTTCAAACAGGCTGGCTTTGTTTTCTGCACAAATCACAATGATAAATTGAACATCCCACTTCAACAATCCAATGTCCCTGCAGTCTACACATCTCTATGTGTTCACTTCCACCACCTTGTGTCATCTAGATCTACATTTAGGCATGGGTCTACTTCCACCGATTCGATTCATCTCGATATACATATCTTCATTGGTCAACTTCCACTGTCTTATGTCATCTCGTTCTAAACATCATCTTGGGCCCACTGTCTTGGTTCATCTCCATCTATATTTCTGTAGTGGTCTTCTTCCACTGTCTTGACACATCTGGATCTACATTTCTGCAGTGGTCTATTTCCACTGTC
>BLXT01000744.1:1698755-1709537 GCA_019648995.1 Plakobranchus ocellatus | reverse complement strand
ACACACACTCACACACTTTTGTATGTGGGTAGGGGGGGCGGGAAAGACAGCAAAGGGAAGAAAAATGAAATGCAATATGCTTTTTTTTTTTTTTTTAATAAATGTAACATTATACCATCACACACCTTAGCACTGGCCTCAAGGCATAGAGTAGCTGAGGAAAAACTGATTGAAATTGAGATTTATTCCTATACAACACAGATCCTCAGTATTGTCAGTCACAGCCTAGAATGTTGCCATTTAGTTTTCCAGATTCTTCAACAACAGATTGAGGAATAGAAAATACTCAAAGGGTTTCAAATGCATCGGCCACATTATCTTTACAATGAAATAGTGTTAGAAAATAAATGACATCTACGTTGAAACAAAAAGGAAAGAGAGCAAAGAAAGGGCCATATTTTATGTTTCAGACTGGATAATGTTTGATGCAGCTTTATCACAAAAAAAAAAAAAGAGATTCTAGAGACATTAATGAGAAAAATAGCAGAAAAGCCTTCAGGATCCTATTGAAAAATCACATATAAACCCTTTCAGGATATGTTAAAAGATGTTACAAAGGTTTAATCTAAATCTACTTATGGGCTGATGCAGGCTTACTTCTTGTTACCCCACAAATCATCGAATAAAACACAATAATATATAATATAATCTTTTGAACCTCCCTTCATATAAAAACAAAAACTGACCTATTGTATTTTAAAATGAAAGAAAATTACAATAATGATAATTCTTACTAAGTCTTCTTCTAAGTCATGAGGCATGGAACTGATGGTAAAATATAGTCTGTCTCGAGAGATTTCTTAGAATTTTAATCACTGTATTTAGTATGGCAAGATGTGCCATAAAGAATGGCCTGATAAGAATCACAGTTAACAATCTTCCCATTTTTTTTTTTTTGTAAGATCTATGCATGTAAATGCGGCCCAAAAATAGAAGTGAGAATCGTTGTAGAGTGAATTCTTACATAAATTTGTTCGATGATCTCTCACAAAATTACAATAACAACAATAATAACATTAAGGATGTTGATGATGCTGGTAGTGATGATGATAATGATAAAAAGATTAATAATGATGAGGATGATAATGAGGATTTAAAAAAAAGCAACAATAAAAACATCCTTCATTATTCGAAACAATCCTTACAATAATCAATATAAAATATTAGTAAACTTTTGTTTTTTTACATCTGAACATACAACTCTTGAAAGACATTCACAGCAACTGTCCATCTGTAACTTCTGATATTCCTCTTTTTTATACTCTTTCGAAAAGGTTAGCTAGTAACATAGTTATATTATTATATATTATGTATCATTTCATCACGGCTGAAGAATCAAAAGTGCTTTTCATGGTTGAGTATTTACATAAAATCATTTTGATGACATAGTTTCTGTACAATATTTAGAGACTATCAGAATCCACTCTCAATCTGTATTTTCCAAAATAAAATGTGAAAAAAGCTTTTGCCTCCATTTTATAGTTACAGTAAAACACTGTTCAACCAATCTGGTTTAGAGTCCTAAATTTTTTTCAAAAAAAAAAAAAAAAATACACACAAAAGAACTCTCTTGGCTTCACAGTGATTTCTGCAGCCCCTAAAAGTTCATTTGAACAGTGTTTGACCATATTCACTGTGAAAAAAAGTCAGATGACTGATAAAGAGGGACTTGATCACAATGCTCACAACTCAGGGTGATGCCACTGCAAAGCGGATAAGTGATCACTTTCTTCGGACCCAACAAAAAAAGCAGATGTTTTCTACAAAACGCAAACACACTATTTATTTGGGAGCAGTCCTAATGAGTAAGAAACATGTTCAAATATTTGAAATGATGTACCCTGGTGCAGCATATTCTGAGCTTTATAATGGTAACAATTGGACACAGATAAATATATGTATATATATGATTCTGTGCATGAAGATACAAACATCTAAAGTAGCTTTTTAGAGCAGTCAATTTATTGGAAAAAAAGAAAACCCCACAACTTAGTTCTGCATCACAAGTACAAGCTACAAGGCCTGGTATCAAGACTTTTTACTAACAACTGAAGAAGTTTGTGAGCAAGTCAATGTTTGGACAATACTAATGTATAATGAGTATTTTTGTTTTCAATTTCACACGGCAGCACAGTTAGTACAATCACCATCATTAAAAAGGCCTAAACAACTTCAAAACACTGAGTGCTTTCATGTCATAACAAAGCACAAATCTGTATCCGTGAGATCAAAAAGGTGTCGATGTGAAGTCAAAAAGGTGTCGATGTGAAGTTCATATTGTTCTATTTAAAAGCCTGATTGCAAGCATCCATGTACAACATGATAGTAATGTAAATTTTACTTGCCTCTCCAAGATAAATCACAGCAAAAGCAACAAACAGATCAACTCAATGTATTCGCTTGGTTTGAATGGCAAATTTCAGGGAAATTTTGCGATTACACAATAGTACATGGCAAAGTCAAAATTATATTCTTTTTTTACCTTGAGCTAAAAAAATTTAAAAAGGTAGGCAATGATAGGATTTGAGACCATTTCAAAACCACTGAGACATCCAGAAAGTTGTGTTCATCAAGCTTGACAATTATGAAAAATGGCAAGTGATGATACAGTAATTCATGCCAATGTATAGAATATTCTCTTATTGGGAAAAAGGAAGCTGGTAAAAAGATGTAGGAAAAAAGTATAACAACCGTAAATGCCTCTTTCCTAAATGCAATACACACAAAATCGAAATCACTGGCACTGGTCTCAGGACGTATCAAGTCCGAGCAGATAAAAGACAAAGCATACATTACCTGATTTGGGGGAGGGGGGTTAAGCACGGTTGCTGTAAAAGATCCTCACGAAACATAGGAGACATCAAACCAGGGCCAGCGGGACTTTTCTTTCGCATTCAAAACCTAGATCTATACTGAGCAATATATGACTTTCACATTCAAGGCCCAGATCTATACTGTACAATAGCAAAGACAATATGTCTTTCATATTCAAGGCCCAGAACTTAAGAGAATGAACAAGAGCAAAAGGAGAATTGAAAGACAATAATAAAGTCAAAATTCTGACAATAGGAGGGCTGGTAATGTTCCATGGGTTTTGTATTACTGCTGCATGAGAGTGCTGTTTGGCTATCCTGCACTCATAGAGCTTTTTCTAGCACTAAAGCCTCCTTTTCTTGAAGAGTCTGGAATAAGCTGGAACATAATTATGAGCAGATACGAGATATGATTCTGAGGATCATTGATAAGATTATTACAATAGAGATGATATCTACGACCTATGGATTCAAAGTGGAATATGCAACAATCGAGCCACAAACTGACCCAAAAGAAAGAAGCACATGAGAAACAAGGAGTAAATGGTGAATAGAAAGCAGCCAAGGAGGGCAAGGTCTGTAAATGAAATTGCTGTTAGAGAAGCGGCACAAAATTTCAATCTAATACATAAAAAAAGCAATTAGCTCTTCATAAAAGTTAGTTTTGGTTAAAACCCTACGTTATTTGTTTAAATAGCCCACAACCTTTTTCACACTTGTTTTAAAAGTAATACAAAAATATAAATCACAAGCAGTTATCTTAATAATGTATCGATAAACAATCAGCTTATCACTGCAAAAATTTGTTAAAGCCTAAATGTTGCAAAAACCACCTCATGCATCTTTAGCTTCCAAACTGTAAACATGGTTGGAATAGACAACAAGTTCACTGAGGGAGGAGATTCTCTACAGGTTCCTGGAATAAGGGTTTTTCAAAATCCATGACAATTTTCTTCAAAACCGGTGTTATCTGTTCTTGCCTTTGCTCTTCTTCCACTTGTGAATCATCTCATACATAGCCTCCATTGCCTCTGGCAGTCCCTCACCTGTCACAGCACACGCAGGCATCAGGCGACATGGGTGTGTGGCCGCCTGGAGCTCCGGCACGCCCACCGCCTTGGCCACTTCCTGTGGGCTCATGGCTGCAGGCAGGTCCTGTTTATTGGCAATGACCAGAGTGGGCAAGATGCTCTGCGGGTTCTGTGTGCGCACTAGGCGTGTCAGCTCCATGCGGGCCTCCTCAGCACCCTCACGGTCGCTACTGTCCACCACAAACAGCACACCATCGGCAGAACGCAGATATGACTTCCACAGCGGCCGCATATTGTCCTTGCCGCCTATATCCCAGATTATGAAGCTGACGCCGCGGGATTTGCCCTCCACCGCTGGGGCCTCCACGGTCTCACGGTTGAAGCCAATGGTGGGGATGGAGCTCGTGTACTGGCCAAACTTGAGCCTGTAGAGCAGGGTGGTCTTGCCTGTTCCCTCCAGCCCCACCATGACCACCTGGACAGACGGAGATCCGCCCATGTGTTACTCCCTGGCAGAGGTGACCCACCACCTCATAGCCGCCATCTGGGGAGATAAAAGTATATGCAGAAAGAAACATAAAATAGACGGTATGAACAGGAAAGTTACTGACATGAGTTCACATGACAATCTTCAATGAAGCATTCTATTTTATGAGCAAAATGAAAAATAAATTGGTGAAAACGTTTGTAGAAATGCGAGTGCACTTCAGAGTAAAGATTTGTGAGGATAGAATACGTAAGGTTATTATCTAATAACCGCATCACTATCATAAAGCTGTTTATTTTTACATTATCAAAACTATTGGGAAAAAAGGGCATTTTCAGTATTTTGTGAAACCTCAATTTAAAAAAAAAGTGGTTTTACTCAATTCACATACTGTTTTTTTTTTTTAAATAAACTAAACAAAACTAAAAAAACTCCTCAAACTAAAACAGAAATAAAGGATATAAGATGATTTAACGAAAAAAAAAATCACTGTAATTTCCCAATATACTACTAGTGAAGGTGAATCTTCAAATCATTATGTCTGTTTCTTTCCTCTAAACTGGTTAGTGCCGTTTCAAAATATCACTTTTTAAAAATATAAATAACTTCAGCGATAAGATCTCAAAAGTTCGGTGGATTATTATTAATTGAGAATCATGAACAAGGGTCGCGGCTGCTGGAATTAGTACTCCACCTAAAGATGGATTCGCCCTCCAGCTCCAATTACCGCGACTAACGATCGCCTTAAGGTGCGTTTTCTTGTGGGCGTTGAGCCGGCAGTCCAACCAAGATTAATCAAACAGGCGATCCTACAAGGATCCGTAAATTAGAGGTGTGGAGAGACCATTCACAGACGTTCGAGCAGCGAATTTATGGAACTTTCTTTCCAAAAAGAGCCAATACTTTCTTGAGCGTTCCTATTTGAAAATGCTTCTGCTGAGGATCTGAGACTCGTTGAAGGCTTCTCAGATTGAATTCCTTCAAGGCAAGTACATAAAAAGGAACCAAGCCCCTAGCCCGAAGACTGAGAAAAACTCCTCTTTGCCCCTAGACCTACCTAAATCTAAAACAAGTAGTAAAACAAGAACAAAGATAAGTCAAATGGAGAAAAAAAAAAAGCCTGCTGCAGTTCTAGCGCACTGTACTTGTAGGTAGCACTTATCTCCAAGCGTGCGTCTCTAACGTATTTACCTTCCCCACGTGACGATAATCGGAAGTGCCAGACACACCACAAACGCTGGAGTGAAGTCAGTCCTCTGGGTCAGAGCTTGGGGATCTGCCACACAAAACAAAGGTGAGTCTCTTGCTCTCCTGATCTCACCAGCGAATCAAAGCCTGATGTAATCAGTCCAGGCTGTTGTTGAGGCTGGCTCTAATCAAGTGGAAACACAAACTCTCCGTTTCCCTGCGAACCTTCACATCTCAGAATAATGACTGCCTGGGGTCTCTCTCGCTCTGGGCTCAGTTCACTGGAGCCGTCTGGTGATGCTATGGGAGAAAAATTAAAAAAATAAAACAATAATTTTTTTTTTTTTTTAAATAAGACCATCAAAACTCTGTAACTTTAATATACTTCACTCGAACGTGTACGATCACAAAGCTCCAGAAAATATAAATAAGTGAGTACTTTTATTTTTCCTTTCTTCCTCTCGATAATTTTCTACCGGCATTTTTTTTTTTTTTTTTTTTTTTTNNNTTTTTTTTTTTTTTTTTTTTTTTGTAATTTATTAATGGGACGATTAATTGTTAACATGCCATTCTATCAATTTATATGAGTGATTTCAAGTCTCTGCTCGTTTATTTCCTCTCACATGCCATCACTATAATATGTATCAGTTGCTTAAAAAAGAACCCGAGCGAAAAGTTATAATTATACTAAAATCTTCACATTAATACGACACATAATCGCAAAGAATTGTTTCCATGCAGTTCCTTTAAAGCAATCGCATTAAGCGAGAGAGTCTGGTCTGCGAAAGTTCTAAAACATTTTTCTGCAAGTGATTTGTGAAAATGTCAAAGAAGAATACGGTGTGCATCTTTAATCTGGTATAACAACTCTGACACCGAGATAGATGAAGCAGAGGGAAAAGAAAATGGGAAAATCCCGCAAAAATTGGGCGAATTTGCAACTTAAAATATACAACCATTGCAACACAGCACACATCAATAAATACACAGGCCCAGGTTTACAAAATAGAACTGTAGTCTGATGCACCTCATGTTTTAAGACGAAGTTCTCTTGATACACACTGTGATGGCTCAAGTTTTAAAACAGCCGCAATTCGGACTCGGAGCACTTCATGTTTTCATAGCTCCTCATGTTCAGAGTATAGACACGCGCTAGATTTATCACCGGCACGAGAGCCGTGCGTTAAAAGTTGATGGGATGAAGGCCAGGGCAGAGACAGGAATTCCGCGTGATATAATCAATAACTGCTGCTCTTTTTCAACCTTCTCTCTGTTCGAATTATTCAGAAAATTGGAAGTGGGTGAACTTAATCTTCGCACAATTTGACATCTTGCCAGTTTCCCGAACTGTTGAAAAACGGCGTGTGATCGTCGAATAGTCGCAGTTTTAAATAATAATCTGATGTCGTCAATTACGTATTCAAACTTTAAGGCACATTTTACGACAGATAATAGTGATCCTGCTGTAACAAAGGTCTCTTTTCCAATTTGAAACTCTCACTCAGGCACCACTCATTGCATGATAAATGGAAGAGTTCTCCAAAAAGCTTTACTTGCCCAAGTCTCCCCTGAGCCGCAGTGTTGTTCTAAACGGTGCTAATGAAAAACACAGTGTTTCCTAGATAGCCCTACAGATGGTTGAAAGCAGCACTCGGTTGAGATTTTTGTAGCGTAAAATAATGCGACTTTTAAGTCGACCAGCTCAGCGTACCGCTAAAGAAAAACATCGCTACCATCTTCCTAAGGCAAGGTTTGCCGAAAGCGGTCAACAGACATCACACGAAGAGCGGAAACGCATCAACATTGTGCCGTTGTCATGTTACTATCATCCTTTTAGCTAATAAAAGAATCAGCTGCATACAATAACGAAATAGCTACAGTTGGTGCAATCCACTCTTGCGCAAAAGGAATAGATCTAAGGCAATAGTCTGAGCAAACATTAACCTACGAGTACTCACTATTTGACAAGATCAAGTCAAAATTCTCACACAGTTTGACTAGATCAATGTAGCAAGCGTCTAGAGGAAAGCTAAAAAAAATAATCACAAAGAATCATAGAGTTATGTTCTTATGTTTTACACTTCTCAATCTTATGCCTAGCCTTCAACTTTCAGCGAAGGAGGATTCAGTCAAAGTCTATTGATAAACTTCATCAAGATGCGAGACTAGTCAACTTGGCCTACATACAGCTGCTGCTGTTGTGGCGAATAAGTCGATACTTTCATATGTAACAGTAAGCGCACAGGTGGTAATTGGGTAGCTCTCACTTGGGAAAAGCGACTTTAATATGATCGTTTTATAACCGGCAATGCAGTTTTTTGTTCTCCCTACTTTTCTCCCTAATCATCATTCTAATGCAGCACACTACTGCAAACGAATAATCGATAGGCACCTTTAGTCACGCACATCCATTGAAACTGATATTCTTTTAGTATATCTAGGTCGAAGTAACTTATAAATGCAATAAAATCTCTTACCATGCATTCAATCATAGGTTTAGCCCGACGAGCATAAACAGAGTGGCGAATCAATATCAACAATTTAGAGATCTATAGCCAACGGTTTGATGGCGCTCTTGGAATTATAGAACCAGTTGTTTACTCCCTTCACTTGGCGTAAACGCATTTATAGACAATACTCTCACCTCCTTTTCCAGTTAAAGGTTAAAGGTGAACTTGTGCGAAGGTTTTACACCTCACTAGCAGAATGCCTCTTTAGACGCGTAGGATGTACTTGCACTCGTAAATATTTGGTTGAATTCTTGTCATTTTGCGGAAAGTCAAATAGAACTTCAATCAATTAATAAAACGCCACTTTTGTGTCCATTTCGTTAACACATTAGCTATTTATTTTTAACTAAAACTAGGACTTTGTAATGAGACGCAGTTCATAGAAAAAGGCGACACGAGCGGAGATGGAACCCATTAGCCTCTGATCCAATGCAAGGCTTGTAACAATTATACCACCTGGCGCCCCCTTTTGTTGGCGGGAATGGTAATAGACGAGTGAAAAACAAAATGCGCACAAATATTACCAATTAAAATTAGATATTGTGCTCTAATATGTGTGTAGGCCTTTTCAAAGCCACTCGAGGTAGGAAGTCAAAACAATGTGTACTCACGTTGCGATATGGAAATTATAAACAGATGTGAATCATACCACTGTGTCCTAGAAACCCAAACAACTCACTAATAGCTTCATATTCATCAACAGATCAGATGCCCAAGATTAAACGAGGCGAGTATTTTAATAATGGACTCATTTTAAAATGCAGATACTATAGAAAATGCGACAGTGAGTTGAGTCAGCTATGTTTAAGTGTATCACACACATACACACTGCAGTGTTAGCCAGGAATGAAGGCTTTAAATCTATCAACTTGTTTTAAAAGCGATAGTATAAAGCTTATCGGCGCCTCAGGCTGCTCAAACCCGTGAAAGAGAGGCAATTGTAGATACAGGGCGTGCGCGCTGCCATACCAGCTCTGCCCTAGATTTGGACACAGTTTCCACTACTGTATGGTTTGCTTTATTTTACGTTTCCTTATTTCCCTATAACACGCAAGCATATCGCTAAATGATTATTCTGGCTCGGTAAAAAAATATGTTTAGAGCAAGAAAAAAAAATTACTACCACCACTAAATGTTTGCTTTAACAGCATTCCATCATATTTACCGAATGAATACATAATATCAAAGCAAACATCCACTGGTTCACTTTTAAAAGAGTGTAGATACGCCTAACACACAAAAGATCAGAGAATGTGCATTATACGTACGCTCATACACTGTACTCAGTGGCTATTGTATTTCTTGACAAAACCAAAGACAGTCTTGCCGCCACCGACTTGGCTTGGCTGAAGCTAGTAGGAAGCCGCAGTGCCGTCTAAACAAGCTTACGCCCCAACCACGTCTCAGGATGCATTGATAGCATCAATGAACGGGAAAGCCAAACAATGCTCCTCTGTATTTTAACCGCGTGTCCTATTTCGCAAACGTGAAACAGGCTTAGGAGACAAAAAGCTACCCCCCCCCCCCCTTCCACACACACACACACACACCTTTTTTTTTCTTTGTTTCCGAAAAATAATAAAAATAATAATAATAATAATAATAATAATAATAATAATAATAATAATAATAATAATAATAATAATAATAATAACAGTAAAAAGACAAGATGTAAGAAAATCAATAGAAATGCGAACATTTTTAAATATTTGACCACTGTGCATCAGGATAAAGGAGTTCAAATCAAAACAATTTTTTTTTTCCTTACGACTGCCTCACTGCCAATTCATTTTAACGAGATGTAATGTAACTTTTCTGTGTATGTGCAAAAATAATCTGACTATTAAAAGATGAAGACTACTGTTTATGGATTGAATGATAACTTAAAATACGGTTGTTTTTAAAAGATAACAGCCGTATATAAGGTGGGTAGTTACTGCACGTTTAAATCATTTTCAGAAATTCGCTTCACAATATTCCGCGTACGAATTGCAATCAACCACTCTATCATATGCTGACAAATATAAAAACAAGGAAAGGAAAAAATAAAATTAGGCTTATCAGCTCCATGCATCGCTCGTCGATATTGAAACAAGAAAATATCGCTTCGACAGCGAAAAATTGCCGATGTTCGTGCCAAAGTTTGACTGAGAGAAAAAGAAGTAATGATCGACAGCGCCTTGGTTAAGTTTCTAAAAGCGCTGCTGCTTTTTTTTTATGGCAATTTCCTTTAACTTCTCAACGGGTGAAAAATGAAAGTCATGAACGACAATAACAATTATTTTTAAATCTGAGCACACACGTGTGACTGCCAAACCAGCATAATGAGAATCTGGAATCAACGCAATCAAAACCAAGGGTTTGAGATTTAAAAACGGGTAATGCTAAAATTGGAAATAATCGCATGCTTGTGCGCACTCAGTAATATCATTTTTTTATCGCAGAACAATCTTTTCGGGAACACCAACGGATGAAAGAAATCTCAAAATCTTATAATATTGGAGCTAAGCTCATACGTGCAATGCCTATATACATGTACAAAATTTTGTGGCGTGTCAATAAAATCCACAAAGATGTCGATATGTTGTTCTAGATCATGCCAATTTATGTGGACGTATTTTAAAATATTTTACGGACTTACAAAACCACATTTTGTAAGCCTCTAAGCTGGAAAAACAAAATATCGTAGGTAGACATTGTAATATCAAAAATGTTCCGGAACTTTGTTCAAGGTAAGTCAAAGCCAAAGAAAA
>BLXT01000744.1:1467918-1479321 GCA_019648995.1 Plakobranchus ocellatus | reverse complement strand
GAGATTGCGGTAATCCCACTCGCTCTTCTATTAATGATTGAGCTAGCAAAAAAAAAACAACACAAAGAAAAAAAACCCAATGTAATCTAAAAAACTACACAACTCAAAAACGTGAAAATTGGCAGGTAGATGTATCAAAATATGCAGGATATAATGGGGACACTGCTGTTTCTATTTAAATTACTTTTTTGTTGAAAAAAGTGCCAAAAAAAAATTAAATAAATAACATTCATAAGCGACTGAAACCATCGCAGTTTTTATGCGAAGGCACAGGGAATTGAAAGTCTAAAGCGTAAACTTTATTTTCCCTATGTTATCTGTTTTCGAATTGATTAAAAAAAAGAAAGGGACTTGGCTAGATCTATTAACTGTTTTTTGTTTTCTTTATCAAACAGAGTTGATTTAAACAGTTTCACATAAACTGAGTTTTAGATTTTATAGCTTTCTTCCTTTGGATTTTGTTGTATATGCCTGGGGCGTAAGCGATTAACCACCTACGATATGGGGGGAAAAACAGAAAATTATTTCAAACTTTTGCACTTGAAAAAATATCTACGAAATCAAGAAATTATTCTATACACCTAGGACAAGAATGTCGCCATGAAGACATTCAACATTTTTGTTCATGTTTTTTTGCGGGGCTAAAGTTCTTGCCTTTGTTTGAGTCTGGAAAATCAGCCATAATTTTTTTTCTTCTTCTCTTATTGTTATGAGCTTGGCAGTGTTTGTCAAGTAATACTTGACATCTAGAAGCTCCTGAATTTGGTTCCGATTGGATTGGGTTGGATTGCGGATTGATTGTCAGGTCAAGGTCTTTCCTGGAACCCGAAACCTGTAAATCAGATGGAAAGTTCAATGTTTGCCTTCGGTTTTCTTCTAATTAAAAAAAAAAAAAATTTTAAATTGCTTTCACGAGTCCGTTCTAAAAATTGTTTAATCTCCCCAGAGTTAAAGTAATTTTCAACACAAGAAAACTTTGCCTATTTGCAGTCCTATTTAAAATGTATGAAATTGTGGAAACATGAGTTTTTAAAGAAAATTTTCAATCGTCCCATTACATTGTTGTTTTTATAACATATTCAAAGCAAAATAAGTTGTATTTTTTTCAAGCTAACAAAACTCACGAACTATCGCAGGCAAAAACCTCTGGGGGTCGACATGTTGCATTTTAAAGTTTTTTAGGAGGAATGTGGGTCTGTTCAATCAGTTGTTGTTTTTCATTGTTTTTATTTTTTACTGAGCAAACACCGCAAAGAAAGGAGCTTAAGTTATGAGATCACAAATTAGTCTTAAATCTATCATGATTACTTGAAAACGTTTTTGCTACTAAGATACCTGATACATTAATTAAAGAATCGGGAAAAAAAAAACACTTACCCAAGACCCTCTTCTTCTTTATACTTACAAATAAATATTTTTAAGGACGCGAAACCACTGAAAATCTGATAAATTGCAGCGCTCACCTGGTGAATATTTCACCCTGTAGTATAGCTTCATGTTTAGAGCCAGATTTTTGTTTTGTTTTAATGTTAACGCTTAAATCAGACTGTCAAAAGTTTTTTATTGGCGTTTTAGTGGGGCTCAAGAACAACTAAATAGATTTAGGTTTGATCTTGGTTTTTTCTTTTTTCTGGCCAAATTTTGAAATTTGAAAGCTAAAGTATGGTTTGAAATAAAATGGATGTTTATTGGAAGGATTTTTTCTTGAAATTTTTTCGAAAACAGGTTCTAATACATTTACGAAATTCGTGAAATGAAACAAATCATAGGTTTATTTTAATGTCTGTGGAGTCTGATATGGAATCAATAATTATCAATTGACCTTCCGTGTGATCTGTAAAGCTATAGACGTGGTGAGATGACATTTTAGTTCACATTGGTGCAGACTTTAGAAGCCTTTAAACTTTTCTCCTATGTAGTATGTCAGGCTGAGCTCATGGATTAATCCTGAGGTAATTTATTTATTTCTATCAGTCTTCAACTTTGCCATCAATTGAAATGTTCGCGATAAAGTGAGAAACCTAATGCTTATTTATCAACTTTAATTTTAGTTTTCTGAACGTCATGGGGTCAAAATGCGATGGATATTTCTTTGAAATTAAGACTTATAAATGATGCATACTAGCCACACAATTGATTGCAGCTATAGAATAGAAGCCTTCATTTGTGTGTGCTTGTTTTGTTCCAAAACTTGTCGTCTTTATGGAGGTTAAGTCAAAAGCATCCAAAACTAAAAACATAAAATTGACTTCAGCACAGAGGATGGAATCAACATTTTCATTTTGGGAGAGAAAACCTACCAGGCTCAAAAAGATCTATTGAGAATGAGACCAAAAAAAAACCAAAGTTGTATGCCGATTCTGTGTTACTATGATAGCTTGGAGTAAGTTACAGAATTGGTTGCAGTTTTGTTTTTGGGTTTTGGTTGTTTTTTTTTTTTTGGTGATCCGATGTCGACAACCAAAACATAAAAATACTTTTTTACCCATGCACTGATGTAGATATGGAAATGATCAGCTTATGTCTTCGCTGATTGTTTTCTGAAATGTAAAAGCAGATTTCGCACAACTTACGTTCTCTTACTTAAGTAAGAGGATCTGTCTATGAAAAAATAACACCCAGCATAACGGTATTAATCACGTATTCTGAACAAACGATCAACGCGCGAATCGTGCTCTCTAATTTCGGAATCCTTATGGCGATGTACACTTCATTGGTATCTGGGTTCCTTTGAGCAAAAAGTCTACAACATTAATTCCCTGCAAGTTGAATTGTTGCGATTTCCTTTGAAAATGTTCAAAAGCGGAAAGATCGTACACTTACCAGAAGTCAATAGCATTTCCCCTCGAAATTGTCCTTAATAATCCATCGTGAGTGTAGATTTGCATGTGAACCATCCAGCTGAGGGCCTATCATCTGCTCTGGGAGGTTACTTCAACACGTTTAATTTACATATTTAACCCGGTCCTCTTGTGCGCCCAGCGGGAAATTCCGATTTTTTCTCTGGAGAATCTCGGCTGGGCAGGGCTAAGAGCGCCCAGGGCTCAATGAAAATTACTGCTAGTTACTGCTAGTTACTGCTCTGTACATTAGATTTTCCCGGCGGTTGAGAATCTTTGATATCTCCTGAATTTATGTCCCCACTGAGTCAAATCTGCTGACACGGGCTTACTGGCCTAGACCATTTTTTCCACAGTAACATTTGTTTCGTGATTAAAACATTTCATAAAGACAGGTTTTTAGACTTCAAACTTTTATTTTCTTTAGTGATTCAACTTTTTTTTTCTTTTTTCTTCTCATAGCACAAGGGTTGTGTTGTTTTAGAGTTTTAAAAATCTTATGTTCTATGCAAAAAAAAAAAAAAATGGAATAGCTGTGAAAATACTCTAAAATAAAACTATTAGCTGTAGTTGGTAAGGTTTTTCATTTTTTTAATTTATTTTTCTGAATAGGTTCATATAATGTAACATAAACGCCTATTTTTTTCCTTCGCTAGTTCTAAAACATATGCAGAAAAGAACATATGGTTACTGTAATACAATTATCAAGTTCTTGTGTATCATCAGTCAAGTGATATTGCAGCAGGCCTCAAAGTATAGGAAAGTGAACTGCAGGCTTCCTACACAATGCTTATCTGCTTGCCGTATACAATTTCCTAGTTTGACCCCTCTTTCTCTCTCTCTCTCAGCCTCTCTTTTCGTTCTCTATCACTTCCTGTGTCATTATATGTCTCTAACTTTTTGTATCTGTCAGTCTGTCTCTCTGTCTGAGAGCCTCTGTTTGTCTGTCTGGCTCTATATCTCTGTCTGTCTGCCCGAATGTTTGTATCTGTCCCTCTCTCCATCGTTTTTTTTTTCTCTTCCTCTCTCTTTTCCGTTGTCTGTCTTGTCTGTCTGCCTCCGTTTTTTTGCGTTTACCTGTCTCTGCCTCTCTCTTCCTCTCTCTTTCTATCTCCCTCTCCTCTCTATCTCCGTCTCTTCCCACCTCTCCTCTAAACTTTATCGTATTCAAGCATGTTTGCCCGTTCAAATAAAAGGGAAAGAAAAAGATATTTTTAAGCATATAAAATCAAGGTTTGCCTTAACTTATTTATTCTGAAGAATGTCTTTGGATATTGCGACTTTATGCAGATTTTTCCAAACCTGAACAGGAACATAATCCTCCTATTTGGGTATGCAGGACATAAAATAAAAACGCTTTTAAAAAGAGTGAAAATTCATGAACCAAAATGTAAACCAAAGAAGTAGCCACCTGAAATGTAGTCTTATTCCAGTGTATTTCTTGGCTGAGATTGAATGATCACTGCTTTTGTAGCCAGGCAAAAAGCTGACATTCTTTCGCAAATAAATTGAAATCCCCAGAACAAAACATGAACTAAACGAAGGTGCTTTGCATAACGCAGCCTTAATAAGGTTTAAGTTTTAACTGAGGATCATTTGATGTCAGCTATGAATGGAGTTTGAATTCTAAATTTTGAAGGGCTTAGGACCTGCCACTGCCATGATTCATTCAGTATTTATGCCCTATGAAGTCGAGATGTCATATCCTTCACTCAGAAAAAAAAAAAAAAACAAATGAAGTTACTGTTATGTGACGCAAGCTCAATTCAATTTATCTTTATCTGAGCACGACTCTGAAGTCTGAAAGTTGACGTCTTGACTTGGGGAGACAGTTTCAGCAAATAAACGGTGACTTTTTTTTCATAACTTTTGAAAAAAAATCCTACAGTCCAATTTTAAAAATAGTGGTGCTTGAAGTCTATTAAAACAAAGATATGTCTGAATTAACTTCTGAACAAAACTTAAACAGGGAATGTGAAATACTTTGGAAATGGCAAAGAAACACAAACGTATAGGCCTACAGAAAAATTCATTAAGGGATAATTCCTGGACAAAAGGAAAAAAAAACGTCGGCCTAAAAGACAGAACAGTTTGGGATGGAAGAAGCAGAGGCGGTGAAAGTTCATCATCAATGTCTCATTTAAAGAACTACATTTCCATGGTTTTGTCGCATGCCACTATAATAATTTAAATGAGATGTAATATTTTGGAAATGAAAAGAGGCACGAATGCAAAAGGAACAAACTATTCATGAATGTTTGGTATCAGCAAAAAGGAGAACAGGTCACCCAAAAAGAAGACAGAACACCCAGGAAGCAGAGGCGGAGAAAGCTCGTAATCAAGATCTGATTTCAAGATTTTTATTTTGCCGCCATTCACGGCGATAATTTAAATGTAGGCCTATACAAAAAAAAAATATATATATATATATATATTTATCACTCCCTAAATTTCACTATTGCGATAAACAAACGGAAAGCTTTAAATACAATTTCGCAATCCAGGTCTAAATGTAAAATATTAACTTTACTATTGGGATTGCAATAATCTAAGCGTAGATCAAAAATTTCAAAATACTCTAATTTTAGCTCCAAAATGTTGGATTGACAACAATTCGTATTCAAAATCTAGCTTTTGTGATAATTCACCGCAATAATTTAAATGTAGTTTAAAACTCGCCCCGATTAAAGTTATGCCTAAGTAAAAAACTTCCGTCGCCTAATATTCACTACTACAGCAATAATTGAATGAAAAGCTTGAAATAAACTTTAGCTATCTAGATCTAGAACCTAGATAATTTTAAATATCTAGGCTAGTATTTTAATTTTGCTACTTTGATTGCAATCATAATCTCAGGGTGTACCAACAATTTCAAGATGGGGTCTGCTCTAAATTTCCGTATCAGGCGGTAATCAGAATCATGGGGAAAAAATGGGAAAGGATTTGTCAAATTTATCTTATAGATCCTGATCAGCGTAGATCTAGATTAGATTTTTTGATCCAGTGATATCCAGATGATTTAAAGTTATCAGGATTTCAAAAGGCCTAATAAAATATTTCCTAAATCAATATCATCAGGGCCTATATCTAGAGATCTAGTTCACTCTAAATCTACATCTAGATTCTAGGTTCCAATAAAATAACTGGATTCTAGATTTAAGATCGAATTTAGATTTTGATCTATAGTTAATCCAAATGGGACAGTCTCTAAAGATCTAAGCTTGAATCTAAATCTAGATCTAGAGTTTAGACCGAATCTCCATCCATCCAAACACACAGATTTTTTTAAAATCTAGAATTTAAGCCTTATCGATTGAAATAATTTAGATCTAGATCATGAATCTAAATCGCTAAAATTACAATTTGTAACCTTAATTCAGAAACCCATAAAATACAGCAAGAGTCAAGAGATAATTCTAAAAATTTGAGCCTATAGATTTGGATATACTTTCGACTGTGCGTAGAGATGGAGCCTGTAGAGCATCACTTTCACGGTTTTCATAGTTTCGCTTCGCTCTCTAGCGCAGGCAAAATTATTTTTTCCCTTAAAACTCATGACCGAAGAATATCAGTTTCGTTACCTGCTGTTTTTGAAACAGATGAATTATTTCATTAAATCTCTCTCCATGGCCACGGTTTCAAAACTCAGCGTATTATTTTGTTTTTCGTTACCAAACAGGCAATATTTTGGTTTGGCACTTTTATGTATGTGTGTGTGTGTGTGTGTGTGCGTGATTGTCGAAAATAGATTTGTTGAAATAAAAAATGTGACTTTTTCAGTGAGTATTTTTTGATTTTTGTTTACTGAATGCGAAACTAAGATCGGTAGATTATATTCCACAAAACATTAAGGCCGTGCATAGAGCGGTTAAGGAGGAGATGTGGCAGAAACGTCAAGTGTAGATGTTGTAATGCCTTTAAGTTATATAGATGTCATTTATATGTTGGCCTCAACAACTTACCCTAAACTTACCATCACAAATGATTTATTTCAATCACAGAGGCTTTTCCACCACGGACTGATAATAATGGAATGTGAAAACAGGTAAGATAGATTTAAAAAGTATTGGGGAAAAATCCCATACATATAGATTTAGTAAGACTCAGTCAGAAAATTTGTCGAAGTCAATATTTCTCGAATAACTGTAAGAGAGAGAAAGAAAATTTGATTGGTTTGCACTATTCTAACGGTAAGCAGCAAAAAGAAAAGTTTGGAGACATAAGACTGATCTGACAGTACGAAACAGAAAGATAAACACTCTTGCTTGTACTAAGATTCAGATAAAAAAAACTTCGTGTTGTAACTGACGTTGATGTAATAGTAGGAGACAGAAAGATAATTCTCCTAATAGCAAGACAAGAACAGAAAAGTTGATGTGGTTTAAAGTGATCTACAGAAAATTAAGGTCGCATTATCTATTTCGAGAGCGGTTGGACAGTGCAGTGCAGACAAATTGTTTAAATTTTGTAGTTCTTTTTATCCCTTTTTCATCGAACAAGTCAAGGCTTTTCATTGGATTGGCTTCCTCTGCCCATGCAACAGTATATGTTACTCTTGTCTCCGATCTTCAGCTCACCATGAGAATGTTTCTGTTATGTCAATGGTTTGGCCTCCACTGCCCATGCTAGAATTTTTAACTCTCGTTTAGGTCTTGGAGCATTTCAGGAGGCTGTCGTCAATTTCGAGTCTGTCCTATTCTTTTCACGTTATCTAAGTTGCTACGGCTGATATACTAGCTGTTGGTCTTTCTGTTGCTGTAATAGTTTTGGTGATGGTAATCGCAAAGTTGAGCGGGTAGTTTCTATTTTATTTAAAGTTTTGGTATTTTAAGAGTCGGTATCGCGCCTCGTGTAGCAATGCTTTGAATCAGGAGTCGATGCATCAACTAAAATAATTGAGGTCCGATTAAAAATAAATCAAGTAGATTTTGTGTTATTAACACTTGTTTTTTTGCTCTCTCTCTCTCTCTCTCTCTCTCTCTCTCTCTCTCTCTCTATATATATATATATATATATATATATATATATATATATATATATATATAAGCATCATAACTCTTGCTATAGTTTTCAAAATTTCTCATTGTTAAACCTTCTGTAAAGAAACTTGTTTATCTATTGTATGTGAATAACAATATTCAACTAGTCGCGATATAACCAATGTAGTGAAGCAAACAATAGGTTTCACGTGGTTTATATAATGTTACTTTATTTTAGCTATAAAATAACTGACTACAACCTACGTCAAAAATGACTAGTATTGTCGCATTAACAGAATTATTCCTTTTAAATATCCTTTACTCACACCGAAAAATAAAGACCAACAAAATATTTGTCATTTTTCCCCAGGGAGCAGCAAATTTCTAATAAAATGCTTTTACCTTTCTGAGAATAAACAAGCTTTAGTCTAAAAATAAATAAATGGATAAATTTACAATCAAATGAAAAGGAAAAAAAATGAAGAGCAATCTCATACGCCTATATAATGAGCGAGAGAGAAAACCAGTATAGAATTTGAAACCTGATAAAAACCCCAATTGGAGAATCAATGGCTACCGAAGACTAAATTTAGATCCAGTTCGTGAGTTTTCCTGGTGACATGAAATTCCAGGCCGCCGTGAAAATGTTGCTGGATTTCGATTGTAAATCATTATTTTACTTACAGTGAAAATGTGGCTAGAAGCTTCGATATATAATCACCGGTTTCAACACTATGCAAACACTTTTCTCTTTACATGTTCTATACTTGGTAAAATTTTATAGATATTCCCTTTTCAAATTACTTTTATAACGTAAGCATTCCTAAGAATTATCAAATGGAAGTTAATTAGAGGAAGCTCTAATTTTTCAGCTTTTTTTTTTTTTACGATTCTTCGAAAAAAAAGTAAGGAAAAAAAAAAAGAAGAAGAAGAAATTTGGTCACATCGAAGATTGTAAAAGATTGTACAAGAAACGCAGGCTTAATGTAAGCATGGCGAATAGTTACATCTATAACCTTCTTCACTTTGTGGCTTAGGGCAATGCGATGCCATTCAAAAACAGAAGAACTCCCGTCATGCAATTGGTTTCACTTACCGTTAAATCCGTTTGTTGCACTGGTGTCAAGCGTAAGTAAATCCTGCTTATATTTTAATGAATAAAGCTTTAGAAGAACTAAATCTGAGTGGATAAACGAGCTTACTTTTAATGAATATGAGAAAAGTCTCGAGAGAAATGGACATTGCATTATTATTTGTTTAACTTTTGTTATCTTGTATCTGTAGTAATGAAAAATAAGACACCCATGAAAGGAAGCGATAATCCTGATGAAGCCACTTTCCGTATTGTTGTGTCTATCAAAGTAGGCAAATCGTCTTTTCCACTTCACTTTAAAAATCGAAGGTTTTCACTTGTTACAACAATTACAGCGTTTTTCACGAATACAGGAAGGGGTACGGACTATTTCGTATTCTTGCGACTTCTTGGGTTTTTTTTGTTTAAAAAGTTGTACTTTTCATTTGCTTCGAGATGTAATTAATGTTGAAATTGTCTTTTTTGTCGCCTTTGATTGGACTTGTTTGGCTTGTATGTATGGTTGAAAATGTGTGGCCGTTGACTTTGGTTGGACATGTCTGCCTGTTGCCTATCGTTGGATATGTCTGGCTGTATCTTATGCTTCGGCATATCTGACTATTGCCTGTAACTGAACTTCTCTAGCTATTGTCCATAGATGGATATGTTTGGCTTTTGCCTATGCTCGTATATGTCTGGTTGTTACCCATTGTTGAAAATTTTTATCATGTTACGTACTATGTTTGGACATACCTATTGCTTGATATGTCTGTGCAAATATCTAGCTAATGTCTATGCTTGGACGTTACAAGCCAATGCTTATGGATTGATACTCATAGCCATTGCAAATGATTTCACCGTGAAGCGATACCAATTGGCGCTGGGCGATATAATATCAACAGCTCATGAAGGTTTTGATGTCAGTTGTAGAAAAATCTCGAAAGTTGAAAAGTTACTTTTAAGTGACGTAAAATCTTAGCAAGCTAGCGTCTTTTATATCTCAAGTCGAAATACGTTTTGAAAGTTGAAATACACCGTTTGCTTTTTCCACTGTAAGATTTCTGTCCATAGTAAATGCTATGGACATTATAGAATAAATGTCCATAGCATTTACTTTTATTGACAAAGCCTGAAAACGAAACGTTTCAGTCTACACACTTTCCTGTTTAAATTTGTATTCACATGTTTAAGTTGTCTTTTTTACTTTACTATAACACTCGATAAAGGCTGCTTAAGTAGGGTTGCAATTGAGGGAAAAATCCTCTCTATCACTTTATGAGAGCAGAATAATTTAGCATATCTCAGTAAACTTGGAAAGGGCAAGGAGAACTATATTCTTCTACACCTACTTTCTCGAGACAATCGCACACAAATTTACATTGTGGAAACAGTGGCTCTGAGAGGTGAATGGAAGAAATTCATTGTCATAGTTCACTCGCACAAAATCACAATAAACTGCATTGTTCATTCAATGGATTTGATATTGTTTGCGTATCGTTTAACGCCAACGTTTGATAGGGATCCGGATTTACAACCAAAACGCCCTTGAAGAAAGTTTTAAACTTGAACAAAACATAAGCTGTGTGGGCAATCAATTCAAATATTTTTCGACTTTTAGATTGAACAATTCTTTTGGTCTGTCTCAATATCGAAAGATAAATTTTATTTGGAAATAAAAATTCTTATGAAATCTCTTTTAAACTGGAGAAGCCAAAAATGTCTTTCAGTGTTAAATTTTTTACACAGCGTTGTTTGGCTATCTTTATATATTCCTTTTTTATAAATAGCTAAGTCCTTTTAGGTTTTTTTGGCTTCAGAACTATCCTTGAACGGATCCTCAGGGACTGAAAAAAAATGTTCTTTACCTTTGGATAATCGAAATTTACGATCTTCAAGCTTAATTTCTTTTCCGTATTGTAATGTTGTCATTGAGTCTGTCGTAAATTTTAATTGAAAATTTACCCTTAAGGAGATAGATTGGTACAGTGACTTGAGAAGTGCAGGGACATTTCTGTCGCGGGTTCGAGTCCTGCCATCAGCGCCCTGTCCTTACAAAGATTTCAAAGTCGGAAATCACCATGCTGTGGACGGATTATTTGCATAGGAACAAAACGTAGCTAGAAGGAATATGACAGCAATGAAGAAAGTGGTGAAATATTCCACTGTATAGAATAGAAAGTACTAACACATAAAAGAGCCGCAAAGAAAAAAAAGCCACGCAAATCAGTTTCCAAGTTGTTTCATTTATTTCTTTACAATACACGACGCATAATTTAGTATCACAACAAAAGTTACTGACAAATACAAAACCAAAGAAGAATGATAGCATTATAAAGAAAAGTGTAAAATCATAATACATTACCTTTTTTTTTTTTCTTGCAAGAAGTCAATGACGAAACGTTAAGTAACAGTCATAGCAGCTAAAAATTTACTGTGCATTTTACTTTCATTCTTTTGAAAAAAACACTGCAATCGCAAAATTGTGAATTTTCTTCTTTTTTTTTTTTTTTTT
>BLXT01000744.1:1063376-1074188 GCA_019648995.1 Plakobranchus ocellatus | reverse complement strand
CATACTCCTGAACACACTCTACACGACTGCATACTATAACTACATAACACGCTACACTGTTACAGAGTACAGACTCCTGAACACGTTCTACACGACTGCTTACTACACAACACGCTTAACTGTTACAAAGTACACACTCCTGAATATATATTCTACATGACTGCCCACTACACAGCACGCTACACTGTTACGGAGAACAGATTCCTGAACATGTTCTACATGACTTCTCTCTACTCAACACGTTACGCTGTTACGGTGCGCAGACTCCTGGACATATTCTACACGACTGCTCACTAGACAAAACGCTACACTGTTACGGAGTGCAGACTCCTGAACACATTCTACACGACTGCTCACTAGAGAAAACGCTACACTGTTACGGAATGCATACTCCTGAACACACTCTACACGACTGCATACTATTACTACATAACACGCTACACTATTACAGAGTACAGACTCCTGAACACGTTCTACATGACTGCTCTCTACACAACACGTTACGCTGTTACGGAGTAGGAGTGCAGACTCCTGAACACATTCTACACGACTGCTCATTACACAACACGATACACTGTTACGGAGTACAGACTCCTGAACACACTCTACACGACTGCTCATTACACAACACGATACTGTTACGGAGTACAAACTCCTGAACACATTCTACACGACTGCTCACCACACAACACGCTACGCTGCCCAACCTCGCAACAAAGCGGGTAACTACAATACATCTGAAGTTTTGAGTTTGTGATGAGCAGCCTGTTGAAGGGTGTGAGATTTTTTGTGAGAGCTCAGTGGACTAAACAAGACCAAACACTTTCTCGGAACAAAAAAGGAGGAGGAGGAAATAGATGATTTGTAATGCATAACTCGCCAGAACTATTTATGTATGAAGAAAAAGAAAAGGACTAAATTTGTTGGCAACATGAATGTTGATATTATATTTGACATTATTATCTCCCCCCAAGCGACAATCAATCACAATATCTTGGCCCATAATTTCTACATCCTTCTTCAGTTGTCACATTGCATAGTTTATTGAGAGCAGTGCCTGGTTGTGTCAATGATATGCTCCACACGCAACTCCTGACTTATCTGGGCCACACTCGAGACATTGTGTGGAGCTCAAACCAATTTTTCACTGTGGCTGTGATGCTTGCTTATGACAAAAAAAAAATGATGTATGTTGTTATTGAACTGTTTAAATAAACTTACAAAGAGAATCTCTTTTTTTCCAACCGCGCTCATATTATCGATTTCCTCATCATCATCATAATCAACACTCCTTTACTTATTGATCCCCGTCCTCTTTCCCCACTTCTCTCTCTCTCTCTCTCTCTCTCTCTCTCTCTCTCTCTCTCTCTCTCTCTCTCTCTCTCTCTCTCTCTCTCTCTCTCTCATCATAGTCATCATTACCATCATCATACTTTTATTCTTCAAACAGAAGTGATTTCATCTTTCGTTATATTATTGAATAAAAAATCATCACAAGACCCCTTAGACTGTAAAGTGCATCCAATTTTTTCATTAGTAAAGCTCATCACACTTGGATTTGCACACACAGAAAAGGATCAGAAAACTTCGCATGATTTTCCAAGATCTTATTTGACAAAAATTGTTGACGCATTTTTTTAAAAATAAAACTACACTGTTTTTGCTTTCACGTTTTACTCGGATTGAAGCAAAAAATAATTGCATTTGATTCTATACAAATAAAATAAAATACATGCACAAAATTTGATATTTAAATGAATTTTTCTTTAATTTGCTTTGAAAAAGGTTGACATGTTTTACGTTAAAATATAAAAGCTTCAATTTTGGTATTAAGAAAACATTTGGATCGTCCAACACAAAATAAATTGTTTGTTGCAACTGCTTCACATGACATAATGCAAAATAGTTTAAAACAGTTGAAGGTAACACAAAAAAAAATAATATTTATTATGCATTTCAAATAGCTATCCTTTAGAAATCTGCAAAAACAATTAAGTCAGTGTCTCAAGCCACTTTTGTCTATTTGCTTGACAGTTCTCTTGGATTTATTCTATGAAGACTTGCCAAATATACATTAAGATTCTCATGCTTAAAATCGGTTTGTAATAATTAAAATCACCACAGCAAATAAAAATAAATGCATATGTAGGCCTACGAACACTTTCAAAAAGATGGGAAAATAAGACTGCAGAGGAAATGAGATTAAAATCAAATTTGAGCAGATAAAAAACATTTCAGAGGCAAATACATGTAGATTATAGCAAATAAACCAATGTAACTACAGCATGCAGCAGAATAAATATTATTCAATCAACACTTAGTATTATATCACAAGGCAAAAATATTGCACAAGCTCAAACTAAAAGCCATTTCAAGTGTATATGATTATATCAAAAAGCACCGATATGAAATGTCCTTACAGATTTTGTAACAAAAATAATAATAGCTAAATCTTCAACAAGTTAACTGCTTGGCTGCCTTCCTCCTGCGTGATCACTATCTGTCTTACTCCAGCAAGCCCAACTCTGGATTCTGGATTCAGATGGAACCCACTTATCTAGCCTAGTCCCTTGCCGACGCTCCTTTGAAAAGTTGTACTTTCAATGGATGAAGAGTTTGACCACTGTTGCTTTGTGATGCTTCAGAGTTTCAAGCAAGTTTTGATTGATTTCACTGGATACTCCGTCTTAATAGTGAAATTGTGAAAATACGACTCTAAGACCCAAACGATCAGGTTATTGCTAGGGAAGCGTATGCTGGAGAGGGTGAAGAAGATACAAGAAACCTGCAGCGAACGTTTGGTATTTTGATTAATACTGGGAGCGGGAAGATAAATACGAAAGCCCAGCAGGCGCCAAAAATCTGTCAGAAATATTTGAGCCCCACAAAACAAGTGTGCATTTAAAATGCTTTTTTCATCATGCACAAACTAGTTTTCAATTTTACAAAATTTGTATTCATTTTTTTTTTCAACTGCTTCTTCTTCATACCATTTCAGATTATGCAATTGTTTTAAAAATGTGGTAGCTATCGTAGTTTAAGGTCATTCGTAAGGAAAGAATTACCAATCTAACACGTTTCACTTTCTTGTAAACTGTCCAAAAACAAAAATAAAAGAATGAACAATATAATTTAAGTCTGATATGTATATCTCACTTGAACATATATAGAGGGAGGAAAATGAGGAATTAAAGGAACAATATAAAGTCTTATAGCAGATTATAAAGTTCATATTTAATTACTTTCCAAAAAAGAGGTAGAGAATTTGAAGCTAATCAAAAAAAAAAAATTCATCTTACAACTAAATTGATGCAAGAGAACCAGACATTTTTCAAAGCTTTTTGTTTGATTATACACTGTAAGAATGGTGAATTGTACATCACATATATTTCCCTTGCATTCACTGACATGAAATTTTTAAACTGATAAACAAAATCAACAACATTAATTTATTGAGAAATAGTAGAGTGATACAATGAAACATGTGGTTGCCACAACCTTCTTCTTATGTTTATGTGATGCCAGTATTTTTTAATGTCAACATTGACAGGTAAAGTACTAGCTCTTAACATTTGACACACAGACCTCTTCAAAATCATTGATTCGTCTTGAGACCAGTTCCAAATGAGTCACCATCACATCTATATAATTTAAAATGTTTATACTAACAGAAAATGCATTTAATATTTCAATAGCTTTGCATAGGTGAAAACTGATTGGAAATACATTAACTCTGTATGAAGATATTGGGGCTTTAACTTTTTGAAGAATTGTAATCCTTTACTCTCTCGAGAAATTCAAACTACATCCGCCTCATTCAGATTGGTCTCACAGTTTTTAAAATCAGTGCAATCCTTTGTCTTCACAAGTACATTTCAAGTTATTGCTCTTTTTTTTTGTCAGGTTTGTGTACATGGGCATAAAAAAATTAGAATTACAGATTTTTGGACAGTGTTCTCGAAGATTAGATCTGTTCTGACACAATCATTTTTTTCCGCAGAATATCTCAATCGTGGTTTCACCGACCAAATAATAAACTTTTAAAATCTTTGTTAACTTATCATTTCTTTAGACTTTCTGCATAAAAGTTTTTTTATCATGAATTCAAGTACAATTTATGTGCCTTCACCTACAAAAAGCACTGTAAAACCAACTTCATGTATAACCCTGTTTGGCTTAAAGACATACTTTTTTTTTCATTCACAGACTTGGAGTTTTGGAAGGGGAAAACACTGTGCAATGCATACATGATGCTTTCAGTCTCACCCTTACTCCCCTCTATAACCAGGTCACTCATATTGCATACCTTTTTACCAAATGAATTGTTGGTCTGTAAGGACAAAACAAATCTAAAAGGAGAAAAAATAATTAGTAAACAAGCACTGCTGGTGTTTAAGATGGTGATACTTGATACCTTAGCTCCATGACACAGGCTAAATTATTTGCAGCTAAGATTTCTTTTAATTCCGTTTTGGGGAGTTTTGTGGCTCATTGCTCAGATTAGTTGCAAGGTTATGGAGAAATTGAGATTCACTGATGTAGATGATAGGTTTTGGTTGTAGATATGTAATGCCACACGTCAGAACTTACAATTTCATGCAGAAGAATGGCTTAATTAAGTACATTTATTTCAATTCAGCAACTAGATGTGTGGTCGGTCTCTGATACTTTGATAGAGAAGGGAGACCACTTCACACTTACTACCTATTGAGTCAGCTTGCTAAGAACGTATGCTCCATCAAATGTACCTTACATACCCTTGTATCTCAACAAATAGCATATAAGGCAACTCACGTAAATTAGGCAAAAGTCACCGCAGATAATTTTTTGAACTGGAGATTTTTTTTTCAAACATACCAATAACTTGAAAAATTTGTCATGCTTGAAGAATCAAAAGATCATTCTGAACTATCTCCTGAACAGTGTAAAAGTGATGAAATATTTTCAATATATAAAGAAGCACAACAGCCTTGAGAAAATAATTTATCAAGGCATGGTAGCAGGAAAAAAGAAGAGAGATCACCAGACAATGGAGTTAGGATATAAAGGAAAGTCTTGTGATGAATAAAGCAGAGACGTGAAAAAATGTTTTCAGAAAGGCTGTTGCAAAGACTAAATCTAAAGCAAGACAGGCTACATAGAGAGGGAGAAATTTACTCCAAAGGTAATAAAAGTATGAGCTTAAAAGTCGCAAATGTAACAGTATTTTTTTTTATTGTGTAAGCATAAATTATCAGTTTAAATATTGTCACTGAGCTGACATTAATGGCTTAATTCATTTTGGGTTTTTAAAAGATATCAAGGAAAATCTTAAGTTTTCCTTCTCTTAAGGAAACCAATCTTCATTTGATTGGTGCATGTTTTAGGAAAAATATATCGGTGCATTTCTATGTATCAAATATATCAAATTTGAAAAAAGCAAATTCTTCTTGGGCTCAGATCAGAAATGCATTGGTACTAATATTGCATTTTGGCATAAGTCTGAGTTAGGCCACTATGTTTGCCCAGTGAAAATATCAGTTCATCACCCCACAATTTTTTTTTTTTTAATTGACTAGTGTCTGATTTACTCAGGTTGCCTCAAACTTTAATAATTTTGTTTTACCATAAATTCAAGTAATAAACTCAACACAAGCAAACATAAATAGTTTGATTCAAGAGCAAGTAAACTACACAGAGACCAACTGAGAGATTAGAGAAAAAAAATATCTGTTGTCAGTGAAAGGCACACAAACTACCAGGGTTTCATAAAGGTCACAGGTTAAATGGTTCAAAAACCTAGTGGACAGTGTCTGTTTTCCTTTTAGTCTACAGCATCTAGCTCTGGATCTTGGGGAGTCAGCAAAACTGTGATATGCTTCACCTCCAGCAGCTGAGAATGGGTGGCTGGTGAAATTGGATTATCTTGGAGATTGACCTCTGATATGTTTGCAAGCCCTTTCAGCCTCTGCACATCAACATCTGAAAACACAAAATGCACTGTGAATTCTTCAGCATAAAGCTGTGCAGACATAGGGCTTTCACCTTTTAGATGAGGGTGATTTGGTAGTCATTGTGAGAAAAATTGAAAAGGAAGACTTTGATAGACTTTAAGCCATTTCTCTTATGTTATTTTAGTTCTTCAATTAAAGAATGGGAGACAAATTGGTATCAGGTTGATCCTATTCTAACAAAGTAAATAAAAAAAAATTTTAAATATCAAGTGAGACACAATTGGTGCCAACCCCCCTTTGGAAATAAGTTTGAACAAAAAGCAGCCGTGACACTTCACTCCATATTTGTTTCAAAAACATTCCAAATAAGTCAGGAATGACATTTTGAACATCTTAAATCATTGATACAGCTAGAAGCTGCATTTTCAAATAAAGGAAATGGATAGAGATATTGTATTGTAATCTGAGCCAAGATTATAGGTTGTGGCTTTCTTTAAGGCCCATTGAAAAGAGGGAGACAAACACACTTCATATTCTTTACCCTCAAATGTGTTACATGACATCAAAATTCTTCTAAGAACTCTTTCAAGACATAATGATGATTCTCTTAAACGTTTAATACTTATTTTGATAAGCAGTATTCAATTTTGAGCTAGAAAGTTTAATGTGTGCAAAAACAGAAAATGCAAACTCACATATTGATCGTAAAACAAATTACAAATACATAACTTTTGACAAAGATTCCATTGATGCAGTATTGAGTGCCATGAATTGGGTCAAATCACTCATCTACATAAATAAATTCAAATTAAAGCCTTTCATTAAAAAAGTAAAACTTAGCATTGCTTTATGTGCAAAAAAATCTAAGGTCTGCCTGTGAATGCTCTGAACATCTTTTTTTCAACTTCTAGTTTAGAGAAAAAATCAATAATGTAGTATGAAGATGTGCCTATCGATTCATTTTATGAAATTGATTTTACGTAAACGAAGCCTAAAAAGAATAATGACGCAAATATATATCAAGCAACTCAAGTGCCTTCTTTGTGAATTGAAGCTTAAGAGGTTTGATATGCCCGCCATCAATTGTTTATCACATTGGGTGAGAGAAGTTTCAAGGAAAAGAAACAAACTGTTGTTTATAATGAAATTATATAAAATAACAATAGATTAGTGCTTTAAGATTTCAGTTAATGAAATATAAAAAGCTTCAATGCTGATTATATTACAACTTCATGGCATCGCTGCTTTCTCACACATGGACTTTTCTAATTTTTTTGGAAAGAGCATAGTATTTTTTGCACGAATGTATTTCAGGGACAACTGATGTTAGTGATATCAAAAAGCATCTGTATTTTACCTGTGATTTCATTTCCCTCAACTGCCAATGTTCTCAAGCTCTCGATTCTGTAAATCACTTGTGGCAGCTCCTTGAAATGGTTATGCGAAATATCAAGCTTTTTCAGATCCTCTAAATGTCTCAACTCTTCAGGAAGGCTTGAAAGATGGTTCGTTGACAAGTCAAGTTCTTTCAAAATAAAAACAGGAGAAATAAAAAAGATTTTTTTTTCCTCAACCTTAAAAGGAAAATTTTATATTCAGATAAATATGCAGAAGATGTAGTGTCTAGATAACAGGATATTAACCCTGACAAACATTCCTGAATGAAAGAAAATTATGTTTTAATTTTCTTTCAATTTTTTTTCTGATTTTTTTTTTTACCGCTTTAAGGATAGGATGATAATTTTTTCTTTATTTCCTATTTTGTTGAGGGTTTTTTTTCTTTTCAATTTCATGATAAGTAATGTCGTGAGAGTTGGTAAACCACTGCTTCAATTTTAAAGGAAAAGTTAAACATACTGAATGAATTGAAAATATTGTAATAACACTTAACATGCATTTGACTTGAGCTCAAGAGTTTTAAATTCAGTTAAAAGCAACATGCAATTATCAAATTTCAATGTATTCAAAATTATGCCCCGATGAAAAAAAAAAGGGACCTTGATACACAAAGCAGTTTGAAATCCTGCAAAGAAGTCAATGATTGTCATTTACCTCTGAGGGCTGAGAATTTTGCGGATAACTTGGACGGAATCCTTTTAATGAGATTCTGAGACAAGTTGCATGTCTGCAACTCAGTGCTACGCATCAACAGAAACACAGCATCTGGAATTTGAAAGAGGTCACATCCTGACAGATCTGAAAACAAAATTTGAAAGCATTAATGGACCGTTAATTTCTAACATAAATATTACCATAGTACAGTGAAATATTTACAGATCAGCATTACACCTATTATTTTCTAACACTGCATAGCACAGTTCAATATCGATATAACACCACACCATCAAATTTCCAACACAAATCTAAAAATAATAAGTGACAGGCTTATCTTGTTTAATTTAGAAGGTACCTAAATTATTTTGTGAAATTGCTGCATAACTAACTTAGACAAGTGTTGTCAAGTATCTTTTTTGCTAAAAGCTGGGGTCCATTTCAAAGTCAGAGAGGAAAAAAATCAATATATCATATCATAGCATTCCATATGAGCCTAAAACATTATAATTATTTGGATGAAAAATATGACTTCAAAAAAGATAGAGTAAAGGCAATATCATTTGCAATTAATGCTTTCTAAGCACTGACATTAATAATTCCATAAAACTCTTTATCCAGTCAAAGCTAACTATGTATCATAAAAACCTGATTTGACCCGCCAAAGCAGCACACCACATCATAAAGTTCTTAAGGCTCTTAAGCTCTAGTTGTGAACTTAACTTTAAAAATTATGACTTTGGCAAAGTTTTTACACACTTTCTTCATGTCTCTGGAAAATTTCTGATGTTTCTATCTCTACAAGAAAGAAATTAATTTTTACTAATATTTTGCGAAATAAAAAAATAACAAAAACCTATAATTTTCCTCAAGGTGTATGGAAAAGACTCAAAAAAAAAAAACCCAATTGCCTTAAGAGTTAAAGATAAGCGATTTAAACTGCCACATACTGATTTAGGATTATTGATTTCACTGAAATTTATATACAAACCAAGATGACAAGATTCCTTTGCTTCTTCACATCTGTTGACAACCTTAGCAACTTCTTTTCCTGCCATTTCTCCAAAGTGTTACCCGATCAGATCGCAGAATTTTTATTACTTATATTTAATGGCTTATGTATTACATTTTCAGAAAATCTTTGACATGATGTCTAAATCTAGATGTCTAAATCTAGATCTAGGTGCCTTGATTTGTAGATTTTTTCAAATGTTCTGGTAAAGAGGCAGATCTAGATCTACAATCTTGATCTAGTTGAAATATTGTCTAGATCCTTGATCAATTACCCTTGATCCACTTTATTCTAGGACACTTAATTTTGAACCTGGCCTCTAGATCTAGAATTTACATCATAAGTTTGAAATATGTATTTTGTTGTCACGAGTCATCCTGCTCCCAGATTCCATCGATTTCTTGATAAATTTCTCTAGGCCTATAGATCTACCAGATTGATCTATGGGATCAGATGAAAGATATAGGAGTTTTAAATGTGGATTTAGGCCTAGATCCAATGTATATCTAGTCTTAGATTTAAAGCTGAATCTAGATCTAGATTTATCTAAATGAAGTTTTAGATTTAACTAGATCTAGATCTAGATCTAGTTAAATCTAAAACTTCATTTAGATAAATTAGATCTAGATTAGATCTAGGCCTATTGTTTAACAGAAAGGCTCTTTAGGCTGGTTCACAAGTAAAAAAAAATTTTTGGTCATCTTGACCCAGCTTACAATTGTATTAAGCCTACATCAAAGTTAAAATCTAAATTTAGAAACTAGATCTAGATTTATATCTTGATCTGACGTAGATCTAGGTGGTCATCAAAACTGGTCAGCCCCCTCAGAAATCTCCCATCCAGTTCACTCTAATCCTCTATCATGTAAAACTTAATCAAAAGTGAAAGTTGTAATTTTGCCTGACCTTTCACCTTCTTAGTCTTACGAAATGAGGCAATATACTCGTCTGCTGGAGTTGGGTTTTTTCCCCTTTCTATTTTCCATATTTTTTTTTTTTAAGATTCAATAGATGAACTCAATTACGTTGTACATACACTTGGCAGTTTAATGCATTTTTACATCTCCTTGTTTGATATTTACTTTCTTTTCTCTGCTACTCCCTCTCTAAATAGTTCCCCTTTATTTAATTTTATTTGGTTTCCACATAGATGCATTCCTTTCGATTTGAAGTCTCTCTCTATCTCGTTCTCATTCTCAGTAAATACTATCATCATCATCACCAACATTACTACTACTACTACTACTACTACTACTACTACTACTACTACTACTACTACTACTACTACTACTACTACTACTACTATTTCAATTAGTGTTGTTGTTGTTGTTGTTGCTGTATATCTTTGGGTCATTTTTTTTTTCCTTTTGCCTTTTTTCATCTTTATTTTTTTTTCGATTTATTTCTTTTTAATGTGATTATACACTTGACACCTGATCTAGCTTATTTTTTTAATCTAAACAAGTATTCTTTTTGCTTAACGAGAACTTCATGTTGCGTTTAATTAAAAATAAGTGTTCTCTTGGAAGAAAGTGGAAAACAAATATAAGGAACCTAATTACTGCTGTTCTCTCGATACACTTTCCTTTTCAGTATCCCTCTGCTGCATTTAGAAGATGTTCTAGCTTTTTTATTTTCAGATATGATGTTTTCGATATCAGTACAAAACTTACGAGTTCGAAAAATGATTTTTAGTCGCATGCGACTTTTCTGGCTCAAGTTTATTTGGTTTTGGTCTATCTATCTGTCTGTCTGTCTATCTATCTATCTATCTATCTATCTATCTATCTATCTATCTATCTATCTATCTATCTA
>BLXT01000744.1:1008405-1020915 GCA_019648995.1 Plakobranchus ocellatus | reverse complement strand
GTCAATATTAAAACTAATAAATCATGTATTTCACATATATATGAAATAAGTAACTTACGGGTAATACGTACACTAGCTACAATTTATCCAACTAACACTTTAACACCTTCTCCTGTTCTGTTTAATATATTGTTTGTGTCATAAGGACAACACCTTCATTCAAAATATCCATATCCTAACATGATTTCTATGAAAATTAAATATGAGTAATAGCAAAAGCGATTTTTTTTTAAATGAGATCTGTCTGTACAAAAAGGGTCATTTTGCAGCAACAGAGATTATATCAAAAGTGAGAAATATTGGAAAAACAGTTTTTCTTTTTTTTGTATTTCGCAGCTTTAAAAACATTTAAAAATAGATATCTTCAAAAAATTTCAAATATTCTGCTTGTACGTCCTGATAACTGATTTGCAGCTATGATTCTTTTTTGGGGGGGATTGGGGTGAGTGACAAATATGGCAAGGGTATACGTAGCAAATGTTGCAATCATTCAGGGATAGTTGTGTAGGTGTAAACAGGAGGCCAAAAACTCGTGTCTATCTAATTGCCCTTTCTTGGCCCTATATGCTGGCCCAACACATGACATATTTGGAAACTATAGCTGTCTGAGGCAATGGTTATTAAGTGCATAACTCATTTTTGTATGCAGTAGTAAGAAATATTTGTATTTCTTGACAAACGCTTGAAAAATAACTTATTAGATAAGTCAAATGGCTCACTACAGCATATCCTCTTATAATTTTTTCCTTCATCTGTTCCTACTAATAAATTTCATTTAAAAAATGTGTTAGTATAACTTCTGAAAGCATAATTTGATCCGGACAGATATTGACAATAACCATGATTATTCTTGGTTACTTTTTTTTTCACAAGAGATTAAGCCTGCATTTGGCAAACTTTGACATTTTGTGCTTTGAAAAGATCTTGTGAGTTTTTTTGTTTTGTTTTTTTTACCTGAGATATTAACTGTCACATCAATAAGAGAGTGAAATAAAATTTCGAAAATGTTAAGAAAAGTTTTGTGCCCAACTTGCATCTGCTTGAGGATAATAAGAAAGCTTTTGAGCCTAATTTGGCAAGTGTAAATATGAACGAGTATATGTTTGAAAATGTTTTCAAAACATTTGTTTGGCTCTAAACTAAGTGTAGATGCATTAAGTCCATGCAAAGCTTTGTCTTTGGAAAAGTGTTTTTAAAAGGACAATACTAGAATTTTTTTTCCTTCTCTCTTGCTCAAATTTTGTTTAAAAAAAATTAAAATTAAAAAAAGAAAGAATGGAAAAAAATCGTAGCAGATGAAGATTTGGCCTAGAATTCATGGAGTCATAAAAATCCAAAGAGAGATTTTTTAATGGAAAATAGATAGGAAGAAAATATCCTTGTTTTTTGTTCCTCAAATTCAGATTTAGTTCTGCAAGACTCTCACAAGTTTGTGCCCCAAGCTCAGGGGTTTGAAACATTTAAAAACTGAGCTGTGCAGGTTCATGTTCTGCTTTTCTTCCTATAGCTATGGTGAAAGTTAAGAGACTTAAAACAAAAAACAAAAATCATGTTCTCGTCTAAAGGGTCTGTTGTAGTTACATTGCATTTATGTTATTAACTTGGCAGGTTCTTGTGAGTCAGGGTGGACTGCCTTCCACAACCGCTGCATCAGGGTGACCTTGACCCCTGCAGACTGGAGCACAGCTAACTCCCAGTGCAGCTCCCAGTGCTCCATGGGCTGCGGACGTCTTCTGAGGGTGTACTCTCTAGAGGAGATCACAGAGTTGGGCGCAGACCCTGAACTTTTCAAACCAGGTTCAGGTAGGGTGGTGATGTATGAAGAAAGAAACTGATTTATTTTATTAAATTTTTCTGCAGCAAAAGTAACAATGGCATTAACATCTTTGATCTTATCATTTACCACTATCATCATTATCATCACTATAAACACCATTATCATTAATATGAATATCATCTCATTTATTGCAAGTGCTAACAGTTAAGAACAATGATAGTGTCATTAAAAAGAAGTTAAGTCTGAAATCCCTCCCCCAAGAAAAGAAGTATATTTACACTTTGTTATCTTTCTGTTTTCATATATACAGAAAGAAAAAAAAGTTTGTGTCTCTATATATAGCACAAATATAGAAGGCTACAAATCACTTTGTGAGAAACATCAGGTATCATTTGTCTCTGACAACTGACCAGATGGTTATTTACCCTAAGTAGATGAATATTTTGCAAAATTTGGTGTTTGAGAAATTTTAAATTAAAGTGATAAAAAATTGTGGGCTTTTCTTTCTTTTTTTTTTTCCCTGAGAATGACTAGGGCTGGGTATCTGCTGCGGAAGGTCTGAGTGCTGCCAACGTGTTGAGCCTGTGGGAATCTCCAATAAAGAAAATTTTCTGTCTCATCCGTCAAGTGATGGTTTAGCTCAGTATGCTTTTGATACACACATAAACTTTTCCTGAGGTGTCAGTGGCAGAGTGACTACCAAGTCTGCCCTGAGATCTGCAGGGACCCTTCTGTCACGGGTTCAAGCTCCACCACCGGCGCCCTGGCCTGATATAGGGCCTGAAAGCCTGAGATCACCTTGTTGATGACTGGCTATATACAAAAACTAAAAATCATAAATTTTTCCTAATCTGCTGTGAGTGGCTGCTCGCAGCCATAATAACTCTCTGTCTCATTTTGTTTCATCTTAGGCACAGCATACTATACAGGAGCTCAGTGGTCCTCAAACACGTACATGTGGGACAATTCTATGGACAAAGCTTTTGTCTTCAGAGAGACCCTGGCTGACTCAGCTCTTGGGAACTGTGTCCAGCTGTCCACCTCCGGCCTGTCAGGAGTTGACTGCAGCCAGCAGTTGCCGTACATATGTGAAAAAGGTGCATGTTGCTAAGGATTGTCTTTTAATGCATAGGAGTAGAAAGACTCATTTTTTTTTTTCCTTTGCTCTCCTAAAATTTGGCCTCAAGTTTTTTTCTCTCCCATATTTTGTCCACAGGTCTTCAATGCAAACTGAGATGGGCATTTCTCATCATTGTTATGTTTTCATTACTAAAGTATAAATTGCTCGCTTTCATTTTACTATATTGAGTTTTTACTTTGCCAAAGATGGGGAAATAGTTGCTACAACCAGCAGTAGTTGGATTAGCAGCAACAACAGCATTTGTGGTGTTTTTAATTTTATGGTGGTGAAGGTGGTGCTTTTTTATTATCATAATTTGTCAGGTTTTTTTTAACTGTCAATACCACATGAAATCTACAGAAAAAATTTTTTTTTCAATTCCAGATCCTGTGACTTGCACGGTGGGTGAGAACTACGGAGGCCAGGTCTGCTATGCAGCTTTATCTACTGCTGCAACCTGGGATGAGGCTCAAGCAAACTGCTCATCTGCCTTTGCCAATGGACGGCTAGTGTCATCCATTGAAGACAGCTCATTTAATAATTTCTTGGTCAGATTTATATCTGGGTAAGCTGATATCATTCCTCATTGTCCATTTGCGTTCAGACACCGGTGATAAATCCTAATAGTGAAAAACAGAAATTTGAAGCAATATTTTCCTTCTATCAGAATGCTTTTGACACAAAATTAAAGAGCATTGAGACCAGGTCATAAGCTTTTTTGAAATGATTGAGAGAAATACAATTTCAGTTGCTTTTTTTCACATCCTCAAATGCTCATTTCAGAATGTGAAAGTGTGATATTTTGCAACAGAGTCAACATTGTTATATCCCATTTCCAGCATTGCAGAGCTCTCATAGAGAAGATTTATGCCATTTCAATGATAGGAAATGTTCAAAATATGATTTCTGGCTCTTTTAGACTGTTCTTTTAAAGTCTTTTAATTTTTTTTTTCTTTCCTCTCAGTTGATCAGATTGTCAGCAACTATCTCTAATTTATGTTATTTTTAAAGATTCATGAATCTCAGTATATCTAACTGAGCTGATCGATTTCAATTACAGTAACTCTTGGATTGGTTTGAGGGCGACCACTCTTCAAGGGCACTACACATGGCAAGATGGAGGATCTCTATTGCCCTCAAGCTATAACAACTGGGCAAGCTCAACAGGGTCAGAGCCTTGCGTAACTATAGACACGAGGGGCCAGTGGCACAGAGAAGCTTGTGACATTGCCAAACCATACATCTGCCAATACTTCATTGGTGGTAAGTTTCTTAATCTAATAGGGTATTGCATTTCATTAAGAAAGCAATCGCCTCTCCTCTCCCCCCCCCCCCCCTCCCCCCAAAAAAACACCTTCCCTTTTCCCGTAGCACATTTTGTGGTTTCCACCGTCTTTACACTCATCAAGAATTATTGAAATTGTTACTGATCTATCTCACAATTTTGATTGCTGCAGTTTTCTCCCAGGTGTTATACGCCAGTGTCTTCAGAGAGAGAGGGTTTTAAGCATTTAAATATGAAAACATTTCTGTATTGAAAATAACTTGTTCACAATACCATTTTGCTACCTTAGAAAAATCTGATTCTCATTGCATGCTTAATATTTCAAAGGATATCTATTTGTTTCATTTTTGCTTTGGATGAGGGACTTATGATTAAGGCAACTATTATTTTACTGAATGTTTCAATATTTTCTAAGTTATTTGCATGATATTTTTTTTAAATAAAATTTCATTTCAAGATGAGATCAATGTGCAGTGGAAAGTGAGTGGGATACTTCCGAGAGATGGATCCCTTGGAGCACCTCATAACGTGTTTCAGACATCACCCTCAAGTATTGGCATAGGCACCGTGACCATATTGCCAGGTACGTGTCTGTTGCGTCAAGGCCTTATTCAGCAGAAAATTTGACATAGCTTTTTTTTTGTATTTTAAAATGCTAAATATACAGCAATTTTTTGTCTTTGTCTTGTTTTACTTTAATAAGATTAAATTCATTTCGTAATTATATTTTTTTAAAACACTTTTTCAATCAATATTTGACAATGCAAGTCTTGGTCAGCAATAATTTTTAGAAAACTGTCAGAGTTAACCATTGAAATTCCATGAGCTCTCATGTTTTGGAAAACTGTCAGAGTTAAGCATTGAAAGCCCATGGGCTCTCATGTTTTGGAAAACTGTCAGAGTTAAGCATTGAAAGCCCATGGGCTCTCATTTTTTGGAAAACTGTCAGAGTTAAGCATTGAAAGCCCATGAGCTCTCATGTTTTGGAAAACTATCAGAGTTAAGCATTAAAAGCCCATGAGCTCTCATGTTTTGGAAAACTATCAGTTAAACATTAAAAGCCCATGAGCTCTCATGTTTTGGAAAACTATCACAGTTAAGCATTAAAAGCCCATGAGCTCTTATGTTTTGGAAAACTGTCAGAGTTAAACATTAAAAGCCCATGAGCTCTCATTTTTTGGAAATTTATCAGAGTTAAACATTGAAAGCCTATGAGTTCTCAGCATTTCTTATTTTCATCATCGATAAATATCTCTAAAATGTCAGTAACATGTGAAATCATACATCCTCTTTCAGGCTCCTGGTTTGAAACCTATGGGCAGATTTTGCAGTGGGTGGTGGGCATCAAACCTCAAGCTTCTGACACTGATCTTGCCCTACAAATCTGGAGACCTGTGTGCTCTGCAGGAACCTTGGATAGACCAGGTAACGAGCAATGGTACAATCTACCTTGCAGGTTGTAATTGCTGGTTATTAAATCTTAATATATGCAAGATAGCCATATCCGTGTTCTTGAGTCAACCATTTCTAATAAGCCACAAGTGACATGAATTTTGAGCTTGTTAGATAAGCTTATAATTTATATTCACGTACATATGTGTCTATCTTAATTCTGTAGAAGCATATGCAAGTTTGAAGATTTCTCTTTTAGTACCTTTTTTAGCTAATGCAAGCTGTTCAAAAAATTTGTTTCCAGAATATATCCTCATGACTTGGGAATGTTTTACCCAGCTTGCCTCATATTTATCAATATCTATGTATCGATCATGAAAAAAAACCTATTTTGTTTTAATTGACACATTGAATTCGTCACTGCCAGCAAGGATCATTTTTGGTAATGGGGAGAATTTTATTTATTATAAGAATGAAAAAAAAAAATGTCATCAATTTTAAGTCCGTGCATGTAGACTTTTAAACAATCAAGGAAGACATGACCAAACTTTGTTATGTGGAGTACAAGTTCAAATCTCAGTTTTTCCAATTAGTTAATATGATAAGCACACAATAATCTACTAAAGGAAATAGATTCCTGACTATTATGATTTGTAAAACATGATGCTTTCTCTTTAAATTACATTTATCTCTAAATTCTGAGACCCCTAGTTCATGATCTGTTAGTCCAATTGAATCACAAATAATAAAAAAGAAAAGTAATTGCAGAGCAAAGAAAATAAATTTGATCATAAAATCCACTTCACTGACTCATCTTCAATGAAAAAAAAAGTCAGAAATCAAAAAGAATACTCTTTATGTCACATGCCCCCAAATGTGCTTAACGATTTCTGTTCATCTACCCATCTACTTACATTGCTGCACTTTTGTGGTTTTGTCAACAGGTTGTAACACGAACATTCCTTTCTTCACATGTGCTAGTTCTGTGACACAGTCCTGTAACTCAAGCATCTGCTCAGAGGGAGAATACTATTGTCTATTGAGCAAGTCTTGCTTAGCCTTTGCTCAGCCTTGCACTTGCGCTGGGGTGTCATCAGTTGCCACAAATCTTGATTGTATCAGTTCAATTAACAACAATCACCTGCCCAGGTACCAACTGATTATGTCATGGGCTGTTCAAATCCCTGCACAAACAACAAGGATTCAGTTTGAGCCACCTCAAGGTGCAGATGTACAGTTAGGTGATGTTTTGGGATTTCAAGCAGCGCAGCCTGATCTTGTGATGTGTGAAACATCTTCAAATTCATCATGGAGAAATACTGTGATTTCTGAAAATGTTGTATCAGACTGGTTCAGTGTGGGAACGACACAGAGCCTGAAAAATTACGATTTCAAAGAAGATATGCTGTGTGAAGTTACTGCTGTCTTTTCCAACTCCTCACAGACATCCTCACCTGGGGAATCTCTCACTTACATTGCCAGTACAGGAGATTACACTTTTTCCGCTAAGCAAGGATCAAACTCTTTGGACTCTTGCAGGATGACAGTTTTGGATGATATCCAAGGGTTTCTATGGATCTATCCAGAGCCATATAACACCACCATCAGTCAAGGATCAACCTCAACAGCTGCAGTTAATGTTCCAGCAGATGCACCTTTGGACTTGGTGGTAAAAGTACTTCAAGGCAAAAATCCAATGATAGCCTGGACTTTTGATGGGGGATCAACCCAGTCCTCAAGTTTTTTAGCCTCTTACTGCCCAACCAGCATCTCTCAACTTCCTGAAAGTTGTAGTTACTCCAGTAGCTTTCTCTCAAATCCTTATGCAAGCTTTCGGCATTCTTTCTCTCCCAGTATAAATCCTGTAAGCTTGACAGTCCAAGCTACAAATACTCTTAGCTTTGCTAAAATCAGAGTTACATTTCACGTCTATGCCCCCATAACAAATGTTGAGTTCTATCATAAGGACTGTGAAACCTATTTTAATTGTAAAGTTTACCTGGAAGAAGGAATGCTTCAAGAATTTCATGTTAGTGCATCTGGAGATGTAGAGGATATTGTCTTCTACCAAGATGGACAGGAAATATTGCCAGCAGCAACAGCAACTGCAAACCATTCAATGACTTTTTCCCACAATGATGATGTGGTCTTGTCTGTCAATGTGTCCAATCCAGTGTCCTGGATGGTGATGAACTTAACTGTCCATGCTTGCATCAGGGCCACTCTTGGTCCCGTGTCCTTTGATGAAAGTTTTATGAAAGTTGCTTTAGGGCGTCCTGTGAGTATTGTAGCCAAAGCCACTGCTACTTCTGGAGTTACTATCCATGTGACATGGATCATTGGAGATGCCAATTCCACTTTTGTTTTGCCCAACACACAAACCGTTGTGACACCAACCCTCCCTTTTATTTTCCACACCACTGGAAATGTATCAGTGACTGTCTTACTTACAAACTGTTTTGGAGACAATGTGTCGGATTCAATGGTGGTGGAGGTCTACAAGACTATTGAAACCGTAGTGCTTGAGGCAAGTTCGAATTACATTCCTACAGGCCAAGAGTTTGAATTGACCATCAGAGTGGACAATAGCTCAACAGCAGATGATTATCACTATGGAGAGATGAGTTTTTCTGTGGACTGGGGTACAGGAAGTGGCACGCCTCACACATTTGTAGACTCAAGTCCCTTGCAAAGCTTAACTCATCACATTGATGTGGCAGGAACTTATACAGTAACTGTGACGGTCACCTCCACAAATGACCCCAATAATCCCATGAGCATGACACTTGTGCTGAATCTGCAAGATAAGATCTCTCATTTACGGCTCACGTATGATGGTCCAAAGCACGTGTCTGAGCAGATAACATTTACAGCCATTTTAAACTCAGGAACGGATGTTGAGTATTCCCTTGAATATGGAAATGGAGATTTAGCTCCTTTTCAGTCATCAGAGTCATTTACATATAACTACTCTGTAGCCAATGTGTATAAAGCTATAGTAAGAGCCAGGAATGGAGTCAGTCAAAGGTCATCCTCCCTGACTCTTTATGCTTATGATGAAACTCTGCTGCAGATTATCAGAGTGCGAGCTCTACGCTATGCACCAGTGAACACCACGGTGTCTGTTAGCACAGAAGTGGCTGCTCAGGTTCCCACAAGCCTGAACTACACTTGGAATTTTGGAAACGGGGATGTTCAAACAGGAGTTGGCTTGAACAGTGCAACCACATTGTACTCCAGCATTGGGAACTTCTTAATTTCCTTAGAAGTGGAAAATGCAACTGGCAATTTAAGTGATGTCAAAAATAATGTAATCTGCATTGAGGAGACAATATCAGGTCTCTCTGTCCATTATGCAACTCCTATAGCACTTCAAATGCCAGGGGCTGTGGAGTATGTTAACTTTGTGGCAACAGTGCAGTCTGGTTCCAACATGACATATGAGTGGATCGTGAATGATGAAATTGATGTTGGCAACTATGACACTCTTAACTGGACTGTCACTCAGGCCGGCACATACAATGTTACAGTTTCTGTAGGTAATGATTTGGACTCTAAACAAAAAGACATGCAGCTTGTGGCTATGGAAATTATCACAGGACTAACAATTAACTGTTTCAACTGCTCAAAGGGAAACTTTTGCAAATCTCGGGCTGACATTTTCTTTCAAGCAGGAAAGCAGTATGGGACTCACGAAAATTATACCTGGGCTTTCAGTGACAATTCTTCTGTTTACCAAGGAAACATTGTATTACATAATTTTCTCAAGGCTGGCACTTACACTGTGGATTTGGTATCAATGAATGAAGTCAGCACAGCTATAGAGTCAGCTATAATTCATGCTCAAGAGGAAGTTACAGGGCTTGCTTTGCTGGTCAATCAAACAACTACCATTGTGGACAGAGGACTGAGATTTCAAGTGTCATATTCCGGAGGGACAAGTCTGAACTTTGTGTGGGAGTGTAGTAACATGACAGTGGCCAGCCTTAGCACTGATGTTCTTGAACTGTCGTTTCCCCTCGAAGGCTATTATAACTGCTCTGCAGTAGTTTCTAATGAAGTGTCATCTGGTGCAGAAAGTGTCCTGGTCACTGTCATGGGACTCATTGCCAATATCTCTGTAGACCATAGTTTTATTTCATCGCCAACAAGTTTGAAAGAGTGGTATGCATCTGTGGATGAGGTATACTCTTTAAACAGTGTAATAAGCACTAATTTTTTGGTGAGCTATGAATGGGAGATTCAGCAGGGAGGATTGGTCCTTGATACTTATGACACTTCTGCATTCAATTATAGCTTTTCTCCTGTTGGAAGTTTTAATGTTAGTCTCCGAGCAGTGAATGATATGAGTAGTGATGAAGTGCTCCTCACAGTTCACTCACAGAAGCCAGTGTCTGGAGTGAACATCAACATAAGCTCGCCAGTTTTCACAGTCGTGGGAGCAAGCATTGCTTTGCAAGTGGCTCTTACAACTGGTTCAGACGTCACCTACGAGTGGACTTCAAATGGTATGACTCAGCAAAGCCAAACAGACTCTGCCGTCATCAGCTTCTCATCCACCGGTGTATTTATAGTGCAAGTGACTGCTGCAAACAAGATAGGCTATGAAACTGATGAGGTTGAGGTCAATGTCTTTGAGCCAGTGAGCAATGTTGCCATTCAGTTGTCTCAAGCAAACACTCTGCCCTACGTTAGCCTCACATCAGACCTACAAATCTCAGCGCCAAATGTCTCAGGATCTGACCTAGTTTTCCACTGGGAAATAACAAATTCCTTGGGTACCCCAGTGTTCAGATCAAATCTAACGTCTGTTGTGTACAGATTTGCCTCATCAGGATCATATACCATTCAGCTAAATGTTAGCAACCCAATGAGCTCTCTTTCAGATTCCACTAGTATTGAAGTTCAGGGACCTATTCTGAATGCTAACGTTGATTTATCTAATTCTGTGGTAGCCACTGCTTCAGTAGTGACCATATCAGCAGATGTGAATGCTGGGGCGACAGACCTGACATATACATGGCAAATAAATGGAACTATATCTGGCAATGCCCAGTCTTTTGCTCAGCAATTTCAAACAGTTGGGATTTATGTAATAGCACTAACAGTTGAAAACAACATTTCAAGTGCAAAGAGTGAGGCCATTCTTAGAGTTTTGGATCCTGTGGTTGGTCTGCAAATCTCTGATTGTAACATACGTCTGGCTCAGTCACCTACTATTATCAATTCAATCATCAGCTCTGGAACAAACGTTACATTCCTGTGGTCCATCAACAGTGATGCAACATCTGAAACTTTTCCTGGAGAAAGCTTGAACTTCACATTCCCCAATCAAGGTCTATATAATGTCACCCTTACTGCCAGCAATGATCTAGGCCTGAGCCACATTTCCTGTTTAATGGAAGCCCACCTACCTATTGGAAATGTAAGTCTGGATATCTCTAGCCCCGATTTGAACCACATCTTTGTAAACCTTCCTGTTACTTTCACTGCAAGTGGTGGAAACTTCCAGTTTGGGACTTTTACTTGGGACATCACAGGCCAGCCATCCAATGTGTCCACTTCCAAGGTCTACACCACCACTTTCACCACCACAGGCTTGTTCAATCTTACACTGGATATCAGCAATGGAGTCAGCCAAGTAAGCTTGTCCCTAAGTTTTACTGTCAGGGACTTTCAATGCCTCTTGCCACAAGTGCGGTCAGTTGGGGCTCTGCAGCGGTCAGTCCTGCGTTCACAACCTCTGGAATTGGAGGTGGCTGTAGATCCCCTAGACTGCAATGAATACATTGCTGTCCATACCTGGAGCATCTATCATTCCCCTGACTGCAGTGCAAACCTCAACATCTCTTTGAAGGTATGTGATTAGACTTGTTAGGGGCTAGTTCAAAACATACCAGTGTTATGAATTATTTATATTTTTAAAGTTTATCAAAACAAGATGTGTTTTTTTCAGTGGCAAATACAATAAACAGTAGTCAGTTTTTTTCCTATTTTTTCCCTGCAGTAAATTGAATAGTATAAAAATGCACCCATCTTGTTTGCCTTTTAAACACTTACTTGGTCTTATCCACTGCCTACTTTAATGGTCTTAAAGATGATTTGCTGACTTTCTTTTGTAGATTTTGTTGGTGAAGTGTGCATATATCAATGATGCATCATTTTTGGGCATTTATTATATAAAGATGTAAGTAAAGAATTGTCAGCTTCCTACAAAGTTACATGAGAACTTTGGTCTCTATACTGACTTTCAGGTGGACTTGGGAAATGCGACAATATCCAGCCCAGCCCTGACAATCAAAGCACGCATGTTGGCTGTTGGCTCCTACTGTGTGGAATTTGCCACAGGCTATCACTACACAAGTGTGTTAGAGACAGTCTACTTTACTGTAAATGTAACCAGCTCACCGCTGCATGCAGTCATAAGGGGTGGAACCAGAAGGTGACTTGGTCTAAGGCTACAATGCATGATAGAATTTTTAAAAAATATATAGCAAAGATATAAAAGTTGAGTTACAATTGAAAAAAGAATTTAAGGAAAATGAAGGGTTTTTACTGGGAAAATAAAATAATTTGGTGTCGCTACAAGCCTCTGCTTATTAAATAGCCAAAGTATAAACTCTAGACCAGTTAAAATGATTTGTCATATTTTGAATATTTTGAGCTATTAATTTAGGCAGAAACTGAATTTTATGATGTTGACACTTACATAATGAAAAATTGAAAGAGATATTGTAATTCTGTGTCAAGATATTGCAGTTGGTTTTTTTTTTTAAATAATAAATAAAATCATTTAATCATCCCCAGAACTGTTGCTATTGGATCAGACCTTTGCCTTGATGGGTTGTCATCCTATGATCCCGATGATCTGCTGACCTCTAGTGAAATTGGCTACACTTGGCAATGTGTAGAGGTACCTTATACATTTCGATTTAT
>BLXT01000744.1:983567-999106 GCA_019648995.1 Plakobranchus ocellatus | reverse complement strand
TCTCTCTCTCTCTCTCTCTCTCTCTCTCTCTCTCTCTCTCTCTCTCTCTCCCTTTCTCTCGCTCTCTCTGTCTCTTTTTTGTTTTCTCTGTCTCTCTTTTTTTCTTCTTTGCTCTCTCTTTTACAATTCTCTCTCTCTTCTTTGCTCTCTGACCCTCCCTTTCTCTTTCTGTCTCCCAAATTTCTCTTTTCTCCCTTCTCTTCCTCTCCCTCTCTTCCTCTCTCTCTTTCTCTGTAAAAATGAATCCAACATTTTCTCCTTTTTATTTAAATAATGTGACCTATAAACATTGCTATATTTTTATCTATCACTTTTATGCCGAACCTGAAAATTTTGTTTCTTTATAGCACCTCTTTGTGGTTAAACTTTTGTTAGTAACAGATTTTAATTTAAATATTCCAATGATTGCTTTAGTCCACTTTTCTTATGTACACTCTTTCCATGTTGCTATCAAATTTGTTGTATTTCATTTGAGAGATCACTGCAGCAAGCATTTTGCTGTAATGATCCTTATGTAATAGTAATCCTGTATCAAATGCCATTACAGATAATTTTCTATTACTCTGATCTTGATTTTTCCAGAACTTGGATTTGAGCACAAACCCAGTGGTCTTCATTGCCCTGTCCATTGTGTTAGGACTGTACATCATAACTGTTCTCATCTGCCGCTATTTGGATACTCTTGACCTCAGACGCATCTCCAGGGTCCCACTGTGCGGACGAGATGGGCCGTTCAAATATGAGATAGCCATTGTCACTGGACGCCAGTTTGGTTCAGGTTAGTTTTCTCAATCTGTCAATAGTGTGGCTTACTGTAGGCTCCTGTTGAAAGATAACTTCGAATAAGGGCGAGGAAATGTGTGGTTGTGCAAGTAGCTATGAATGCAGAAGATATAGAAATGCAGGAGGTTTACTGGTTTTTATGGTGTGCAATGTCAAATAACGTGGGCAAATTGGGCACAAGTCGTATTTTGTGACATAATTAGTAAGAGCAAGGTGTATAACCTTATATTTATACTTAATGATGAAAAAACTTCATTGTTTCAAAAGATATGTAAGTTTTAAGGTTGTACTTTATTATATTATTGTATGTTTGATTCAATAACCTTTTTTTCAAATAAAAGCTCTGATAGAGAAGTGTCCCTGCTCACTAGTGTCTAATTTACCAATTCTCAGATATTATTAGTTCAGGTGCAGAGATTTGTTCTGGTTTTTGAAAAGGCCCTACCTGAAATCCATTTTAGCAGTGACAAACAACTATGCCAGCACTAGCTCAGACATAATATCTAGGCAAGGGTGATGAGTCCCTAGGTTTTTTTCCTTTTGCAATGCCTTTTTTACAGATTTGTCCTTGCCTTTTCACACTGGAACTTTTTTTGTTTACACCAGGCACAACAGCTCATATTGGTCTCAAACTGTACGGAACTCAGAATAAAGGGGAGGCTCGTCATGTGACTAAACCAGGAGCATTTCAGCGTGGGTCTAGAGATGTTTTCCTCATTAGCCATGCAGAAAACCTTGGCGAGCTTACAAAGGTCCTCGTGTGGCATGACAACTTGGGGCTGTCACCGGCCTGGTTTGTGTCTCACATTGCTGTGAAGGATTTGCAGACTGGTGCTCGCTACACTTTTCTCATCAACAGCTGGCTGTCTTTAGAAATGGAGGATGGTGTTGTGCAGAAGACCGTGAAAGTTGCAGGTAAATGTTCGTCGGCCAATGCTTTGCTTTAATTATAATTTATCACAGTATTTTGCTTGAATTATAACTCATCACACTATTTGTTTCCCTTGCTTTCTTTCTCTTTTCTATATTTTGATTGCTTGGTGTTTTTTCTAGCTGTCCAGTTTGTCATCTGACTCTTCATATCTCTGCTTATAGCCACTTGTAGTTCAGCATTTCCTCATCTTGTCTTTTCAGGAGAGGAGGAAATGCTTCGTCACAAGGCTTGTTTCACATCCATACTGGGCCACAGCTTGGCGGACATTCACGCTTGGTTATCCGTGTCCGAGCGGCCTGACCACAGCCGTTTCACCCGTGTTCAGCGTGCAACAGTGCTGCTTACCTGCATCTACCTCTACATGTGTGTCAATGCTGTCTGGTACGGTGCTTTCAAAAGTCGACAAGAGCTAGAGCAAGACTCTTGGCATGGAGCGTACGGGTGGGAGGAGGTGGTTGTGGCTTTGACGTCTACACTGATGGTGGTGCCTTTCCTCTTTGGTCTTGCATTTGTTTTCAAGAGGAGTAGGTGCAAGGTATGGGAAAATATCTCACGCAATTTGCTATGCATTGTTTCATTTTGATTTTGCAGAATAGGGTTATTTTGTGTGTGTGCATTGTTAGACATTTTGGAAAAAAATAAAGAGAAAATATTATGTATAACGTGCCTTGAATTGTTATTTTATTTTAATATGTCATCTACACTGTTGCTCACAAATTATTCTGATGAAATAGATCATGCACTAGAAAGCTGGTTAATTGTTGGTGCTCAGCTTTTGAGTGGATGTACTATTTTTCTTTCTACAAAAAAAATAAATAATCTTGGTTTCTATAAAATCATCTGCGGAAAAATTACGATCAATTTGGCTTGTTTTAATTGTTCCTGAAAAAAATCCTTTTGTTTTTTAATACATTTTTTCTTTTGTCTTTGATTAATTTGGCTCATAAGACTCGTAGTATGTGTGTTTTAGTTTATGCAGTCATTTCAAAAAGGGACAACTTTAATATAAATGAACAGCTCTCATTCTTATCTATACAGTGGCTGTGTTTTTTTTTGTTTTGTTTTTTTTTTTGTTATTTACATTGGAGTGTAATGTCATCAATAAGCTGTCCAGATAATCAAAGTACCCAAATTATGAGGATAAAGTATATAGTATCCAAACTATCATGATAAATAACCCAGAAGGATCAATCATGAAATCTAAAAAACGCCTTCAAATTGCTGAATATTTGGTTCATCAGTATTGAGATTGAAGAGGTTCAATAGGCTTTTTTCAATAAATAAATAATAAAGGCAAACACATAAACACTTCCAAAAAAAAAATGTGTTTTTTTATCCATATTTGAATTATGTACACTCACCTGACTTTTTCCTCCTGTTTTCTTTGTGTGCACTCACGCCCATGTAGGAGAGCATGTTTCAGGAGATCCTACGACCAAGCTCAGCTCAGACCCTAGAGATCGAAGCCATGTGTGATCTGTACAGTAGGGATGAGGGATCCTTCAGAACGGTGACACCACTAGGGGACTGGGTGCCTGCCATAGACAGGGAAAGCACCACTGAATCTTTAGGGGTAAGCGTATTTTTTTTAGTTCCCTCCCTTAAAATCATATCACGTCAGGACTCAAAAAGATTGCAAGCAAAATGACAGGTATTAAAGTCCAAGTTCTCTTGTGAGACTTGATCACCAAAGCTCGCAAGCATGGCATTCTCTAATTATGTGTTTTCCAGAAAAGCCATAAGTATGAAAACCAAATTAATGGTAATGAAAACATGTATGGTCAGTACTATTATATGGTAGTGATTGTTGGACATGAAACAGAGAGAAAATTGGAAGCAGTAGCAATGTGGTTTATCAGAAGAATGATGAGAATATCATGGATGGAAAAAAAAGTCGAATGAATAGAAGCTATTCATTAATTAAAACCACAAGGCAGAAGTAACTACAATTGTCAAAACATATTTTGTGACACAAAGGTTCAGAACACTTAGCAATCACAAGAAAAATTGAAGTAATTGCAGTGGAGGTAGACAGAAAATAAGTTTTTTCTAAATTTTCAAGTCATAAGCAATAAGTAAGGGTAGCAACAAAGCTTTATAAGGATAACTGAGAACACGTTTGAGTGGAGAAACATCATTGTCAATGTCTGTTTCAGATGGGGTATGTGAAGAGGAAGAAAGAGAAAAAAAGCAGGTTTTTGCTGCACTTTTTTTCTCTATCACAAGTTTCAAGCTTGTATCTTCTTTTTTTAAAACTTTCTTTTACATAAGCTCCCTGCAAGGCATGAATATTGCAAGCAGATCGTGGTTTTTATCCTTTCAAGTACTGACTATCCAAATAAATGTATCCTTCAAAAGTGTTCAATGCGTTCATCTCAAAACAAAACCTGTGCAACAAAGAAACAATTAAGGATATAATAATGATGGGTTCTTTTTTTTATTTTGAAAAGGGTTTTTTTGTGGCTTCTCTTCGTTTTTCTAAAACTAATTCTTTTGTTTTGATACTGTCTCCAACCCAAGGTACCAGTTGGCCTGAAAAGAACAGTTCCAATGCATAGATTTGCCCGTAGAGGGAGCACTGATAGTAACATGAATAGAGTGCGGCCACCAGTGCTGGGAAAGAAAGTGAGTATCTTTTCTCTCTCTCTCTCTCTCTCTCTCTGTATATATATATATATATATATATATATAGTGTTCTTTTTATATCATAGATAAAAGAATCAGAGCATTTATGTAAGTTTGAAAAAAGATGTCATAATCAGTTATTCCATTCACTGGGTTTAAAAATTTTATAAATATAAATTTGGATAAATATGAACAAACATTTTTGATGATGGCTAGTCGGTAAGTGGATGATACAAACATGAATGGACATATTAAATGAATGATTTTTAGAGGTTGAAGTAGGTAGGAAAAAAAAGATCTGCATTCATAATATGTTTTCGTTTCTCGATAAAAGGAACTGTGGAGTAGGGACACCATCATGCAGAGCTGGCCAGACCGCATGCCGACCTGGATCAAACAGGTCAAGGCACAGGTCAAAGGTCATCAGAGAGGAGCTGGTCCATCATCAGCAACAAGCCAGGCAGGAGGGACATCAGCAGCAGCAGACAACAGCTTTGCATCACGGAGAAGCAGTCGTTCAACCAGAACACTCTTCTCTGGCAGCAAAGTAAGAATGTATCTTTTCTTACACTCCTGCAGGAAATATTTTTAATTCTTTAAAATAATTTAGGCAAAGATAATTTAGGAAAAGTATAGGAAATATTTAGCTTTTTATTTCAATTGCTTTCATGTTTCTTCAGCCAGTTTTTCCTGGAAAGGATGGAAAGTTATTTTTGTTTGAAAAGAAAAATCTTTTGAGAAAGAGGCAATTTGTGACAGGCATTTTTGTGAGCAAAAAAAAAGGATTAAAGTGAAATTTTTCTTTTTAAAATGTTTATTCTTGTTTAGTTTTTAGTATTAAAACAGTCAAAACAAGAATTGTGGAAATTTTTGTCTTTGTAGAGCCTGCTATTTTGGACTGTATTCAAAACATCTGTCGTATGTCTAACAAAAACAGAAGTAAGTTTTCCATACAAAAATATACCATACTTTTAATCCCTTTTTTTGTCTTTTTAAATATTTGTCTTGATGCTAATTTTAATAATACTTATTAGAAAGATGGGCTCAAAGTTTTTTCTTTTACCTTTTTCTTTTATAGGAAAAGTTACAACTTTTCTTTCTGCAGTTTTCGTCATTGAAAAGCTTATAGAGTGCAATTTTCGGATGTATCAAGACACATATGCTGCTTGCATTTTTCTTCCTGCTTTTTTTTTTTTAATGTCATTTTTTTTCCTGGGTGTCACTGTATGAATTTTTTGCACTTCTCCTTTCCCATAGTCCGTAGACGACAGCGATGAGGATCTGCAGCAAAGGTTGGATGAGATGGATGCCGAAATTGCTCGTGATGAAGAAAGAGACAGAAAGCGAAAAATTTCACAAGAGTTGAGGTAAAATAAAATTCCTTCCTGGATATCTTTTTTTTTTTTTTTTACGTGAGCAGAATGAAAAATAAAATTGGTTTATTTATAAGACTCTTTGAAGTTGAAATTGATTTTTATGTCTACAAAAGACTCCTTGAATGGTTCCCTTTCTCTATGCAATAAATACTTGTATGGGGACAAGTCTTAATGAGTCACATATCACAAACAAGCTTTTCTTACTTGTTTTTTTTTTCTTCTTTTCAGTGCTTTATGGGCAATTCCAAAATTTTATAGCTAAGCAATCAATTATATTTGTATGCAGCTTTTACCATTGCAGTGCTTATAGAGGGCAGTTTCTGGCTTTGTCAGTCACTTACATCTGACTGATCTGGCTTGGGAGTATGAGTAATGTGAATTTATCATATGTGGAACTCTGTTAAATGTAATTATAAGAGTTACTGTCTTTTTTTTTTTTTTTTGCGATGCTAGGCTCATAAAATCCAATTTGTTTTCTAGTTAATCTAGATCTAGAAATATTTCCAGATTTTTTTCTTACTTTCCTTTGTCCAGAGATATGTAAGTGGATGATTATAATGGTAAATAGATTGCCTTTTTTTTCCTGTGTTTCTCTATCAAGTGATGGAAAAAGTAATGTATTTTTTCCCATTTTGCAAACCTCTTCCTATATCAGTTTTTATCCTGTGAATGGTCCCCCCCCCAAACTGAACATGAGCTATTCAGTTTAAATTACAAAAACTTGGTTCTACACTTTTTCGTAAAAAATTAAAGACTCTCACACAGTACAAAATACAATCTGTTCTTATTCTGATGTCAAAAAATCATGTTCAGACAAAAGCGAGACAGCATGATGGATCTGTTTGACTCTGATGATGAATGGGTGAATGAAGGGTTGGAGGAGCTTCAAGTGACGGCTCCCAGCAAGCCACTTCCATTCAACCCTCGTAGAGATGCAGAACTGGTCCCACATGGAGACAGGTCAGCTTTTAAAAAAAAAAATCAATGATGTAGATGTTTTCTTAAATTCAACCTGCCATTTAGGGAAAATAAATAGTCTATTTCAGTCTCACATTTTTGTAGTAAAACAACAGAATTAAGTTGCAAGGCAAAATAATTTAAGAAAGTAGATATGAGGGAGACCTTCAATGGATTTTTGTGTTAGGTCTTTATATTACTGGTTTTAAATGTGTATAAAGATTGTGTTGTTAAAAAGCAAATTTTTTATTTTTGGAGAAAAAGAAAATTAATTTTACAGATTTAAGTGTTTTTGGTGTACATGTGACTTAGAAATCTTTTATAACATAAAATATGTTTTATCTATCTGGGGTTATTTTTCTTATGAGAATTAAAAAGTATCAGATAACAGCCTCATGTGAAACTGTTTTAGTTTGATTTGTTACAGTGACAGTTTTTTGGGGTTTTTTTACCATCTATGCTTCTTTTTCCAGACGCAGCTCCAAATCTGGATCTCATAGCAGCAGTAGTGTGCGGGGCGCTCCAGCAACTAGTGGCAGTGCCAGCAGCAGACGTGACAGCTCTTCAGTGGTATGGCGAGATATTCATCGACCAAACATTGTCTCAGCATCAAATAAATCCAAAAGCTCCCTGTCAGATAATTACGGTAAACAAACTTTTATCACATAGACTATTATTTTCTGTACTCAGACCAAAAAATATATCCTGTCATAGTTTCGAAAATAAAATGGGACTTTTTACCAATTATTATTCAAAGTAAATCAATGTGCAACTTATTGCTGTTGTTTGGTTTCTATGCTGGTTATATAATACAATTTACTCTCACTTAAGTTAGAGAGGCTACATTTTTTTTTTATTTAAATTTGTTTGAAACGAGGACTCAATGTTTACAGTGCAAAAAGCCCAGTTTCAGAGGCTGATGGATTGCCATAAAATTTATAAAGAGTGAAAAGGGAGTTTCTGAAGTTATGTTGGTGTTTAAATTTCAGGTATGTGTTGACATATTTTTATCACAACCATTGTGATTGAGTTAGGCATATTTACTCCTGTATTTCATTCGGCCTCAAGAGCTTTGAACCACAAGACAAACTGCAATCAACTTTCCTTTTCATGTTTTAGGTTTTCGAAGATCTCTGAGCACTACAACATCCCAAGGTCTTCCTCTGCCCCTGCACCATCTGACCCAGCTAACATATCCACCCAGCAGCGATAGCAGTTGTTGCCCTTTGCTGTTGCCTCACTGGTGTGTGTACCTGGCATATGCAGTTTGCATCAAGTTGTGTCTTTTGGCTGCCATCTTGGTTTTGCTTTATGGTTACAGGTAAGGTTGTTTGGGATTATTTGTGTGTCCTTTGATTTGCTCTTCCATTTTTTCAGGTTGCTTAATTTGATGATTTTTTTAGAGAATACTGAGTCCAGCTTACAATGGTCTGATATTTATTTTATAGTAGACTTTAAAATACTTAACTTATACATGCCCTGTATGAGACTCAATAAAGACATATGGGCATAAATCTTTTTAAAGAATTATTAAAACCGACAAATATTTAAGGAGAGCATATTTAAAGTAATTGAACAATCAAACATGATTTGAAATTGTCAAGCCATGTTTTTATTTTTATTTTAGACAGTGCTTTTTTCTTCTTCTCTGCATCTTATTTGTTGTTTTGACAGACGATAAAGAAATACATTTTTTTTTCTAGAATCAAATCTTTAATTTTTTTGTTAATCCATCTTTTGCCTCCTAAAGTTATGTCACTATGCTGAAGTATCTTGCAGAATCTTGAATGAAATAAATGATTTCTTTTTTTTTTCTTTCTTCATGACAGATTTGGCTCAAATGCAGCGCTCAAATGGGTTGTGTCCCTTTGCTGCAGTATATTGATTTCCATCCTGGTGGTGGAGCCTCTCAGGGTATGTTCAGCTCTTTATTTTCATTGCTCAGGTCATGCCTGTGTTGCATGTAATGTGCAAACTGAAATGGGTTAGTTTCGTTTTTGAACAGAAGAACCTTTAACCATCTCATCTTACAGGTTTTAATTTNNGGGGGGGGGGGGGGGGGGGGTGAGAGGGTAGCAGAAGCTCAATCAGTATCTGCTTTGCAAGCATGCAAAGAGTTCACCTGTTCAATTCCAGTCAGAGACAAAAATTTTCTACATACTCCATGGTATTCACCCAGCATCAGATGGGTTGTTGCCTATTAGTACTGGAAAGGACGGCAAAAAGCAAACTACTTTACCATGCTACCTGCCAAGAATTAAATGTGGACCCTACTCCTGGTCCCCCTGCTTTCCTCATTGTCCTGATTTTTTTCTTTGCATATGATATGGTGAGGTACTTTGCCTTTGTTTTTTCTTCTCTTCTCTCTCTTATAATCAGAATGTAGGGATTCAATTTACTTTCTTCTTTTTGTTTTTTTACATGTTTGAGAATAAACTGCTTTTTTGTTTTCAATTTTCATAAAGAAAGTACATTCATTGGCACCACAGTGCCAGTTAATGCGAGATGGATTTATAGGCACCATGGTGCAATGCCTTTTAGCCTTGGATCTAAGATTAAAGTCATTTGTGTCTTGCAGTTGGGGTCATTAACTCAACAATTTAGTCAGAGCAAGGTCAAATTTTTCCTGAAGATTCTAGACCCTAAATATAGATTAAATTTCTTGATAGTCTAGATGAGCTTAGATAGTCTCTATAGCCTTGACAATTTAATTCTAGGCGTAGATTTATATCTAGGTATGAAAATAGATTTCTAAATTATTTACTTGCTTTTAGATGCTGCGGTGGTTATGTATCTTGACCTTTCATGAATTCTGCAACAACAATTCCTTTCAGGTTCTCATCCTTGCACTTTTGACTGCCTTTTTCATGAACAATACTCAGGATGAGGGTGCAGACACTATTGATATTAAGCCCACTGTGGAATCAAATGAGCAGATAAAGGTAAAGAGCAAAAGTGAAATATTTTCAACAGCAAAAAGCCTGATGTTTCGTGTGTCTCTTATTATTCATTACTGGACATGGTTTCCCTGACTACTTTTCTTCCAGCCAAATAAAGTTAAGATCTTTCATGAACTTAACACTCCAGTAATGTACATCATTTGGTTACAGAAAGGCTGTCTGTATAGATTCTCTTTCTGCCCCAAAAACTGTTTGAAAGGTCTAAAATTGTACATTTGTCCTTTTGTCATCTCCCTCTTTTCCTCTACGAAGATGATGAATGGAAAAGGGAAAAGAGAGAGGGAAAGCCTGATTGGAAATTCCCAAAGAATTGTTGTTTTTTTTAAAGAGTTATAGATAACAAAAATAATCAATAAGACACTTGGTGTTCCTATCCCTGTAAAGAAAAAATACAATGAAATTTGTTTTCTAAAGATTCCAGCTTTTCTTTTTTTTTTTGCAAGAAAGATTTTTCTTTGCACATGCATATTCTTATAAACCATATTTTTATCAACAAAGCACAGATGTAATCTAAAGTATAAATTGAAATATTCTTCTCTGTCAGGATATCAAGTTCAGGCCTCTGGGAGGCTTTGCTCTACTTCAGGCCAAACTTGAAGGGCGCAAGAAACTACAGCTGCAGACAATGCTGAGAGAGGTCACACTCTTCACCTTCATGTTTGCCTTGCTGCTGGCCATGGTGTTTATCAATTTCAGTGGCATGGGGGCAGGTGGCGCTGGTGGGGCTTTCATGACCTTTGACTCCATCCATGGCAAGTTGCTGGCCAACGTGGATGGGACAGTGAACTCCAATGATGGGCTCAACTTTACAAATTTGAAAAGGTTGTCTTCTGCTTTGATGATTTTGTTAATGTTTGTACCAAAGGCTATGAAGTGTCAAAGACTTTTATTTTAAAGTGTCCTTTTTATGTTACCTACAAGTAGTATAGTGAACATTACTTTCTACTTAAACAACCCAGTAGAAATGGTTTTATTTTTCTGTTTCTAGCTGAAGCTTAATTCAGTTTAATCTTGCAATTGTTTCCTTTAAAATTTTGCAAATATGTTTGTATGCAGGTTTAAAGAAGAAAAAAATATCATCTTAATTCTTTTCTTGCTGTAATTTTTTTCATGTTTATGTGCAGCATCTCAGACTTCTGGACCTGGTCAGAAAGTGTTCTGGCCCCAACAGTACATTACCAGGAGCAACATGAAACAGAGAGCTTTGGTTTCCTAATGGGCACAGCTCAAATGAGGCAATTCCGCACCGCAAATGGTTAGTGGTAGAAAAAGAAAGAAAGACAATGGTTAGTGGCAGAAAAAGAAAGAAAGACATCACCTACCAATGATCCCAAATGTGTGCTCAAGATTAGCAATAATTTGTGTGTGTTTAATTCTCACCTTTTAATACAAAAGACAATAAATAGTTAGATGTATAGATACGTTGAATCCAGATATCAGTGTTTGACATGAATTAACACCATTTTTTACCATCTAAGCCTCTGAACTCATTAGTTACCATTTCGTTGTGCTGGAAAAAAAAATTGACTGAAGTCCAGAGTAGATATTTGGGGAAAAAACATGCCAATATTATTCTAGTAATTTTGGTGTTTTTTTAAATGTTATTTCAACAATGAATAAACGTACTACCATGATCTTGAATTGTGAGGAATTCTTACAAAAGAAACTTATATATTTGCTCCAATGTATTTTTTTTTATCTTAGTCCACTCTTTCTAAAGCACCACACATTTTATGTTTAGCATAAGCCCAGGTTTTCAGAGTGAACGCACAAGTATTGGGAGTAAGCCACTTATGTCTTTGTATTCCTCCAGTGTCTTGCCCTGCGGACTCGAGCTTGTCTCTACAGTCTGTGCCAGAGCTGGTCACTCATCGCTGTGTAGACACAGATGTTTCCTCTAGCCCTCTCACTGACCCCTACAGCCCTGGCTGGCTCAATGACCAGACGTCCGCTACATGGACATTCTCATCAGCCAAACAGTTGGACATGTATGTTTCTGCAATAGAGAAGTAGTTTAATTTTCTTTTTATCAATAAATGCTATTGTTATTCCTTTTGTAATAATCAAGGTTGAAACAAATGAGTTTGATATGAAAATTTATTTTAAATTAGTTTTTAAAGCAAGAGTAGAACAAAAAGAAAGAAAACATTCTTCCAAAACTATGTTTTTCACAGGCCATCTAAATTTGGACAAAAAGTGCTGTACCCAGGCTCAGGTTATGTCCAGCACCTTGGCCAAACATATAATGATACACTGGATGCATTGAGTGGTCTGCAGACCCAGGGCTGGCTTGATCTCAACACCAGGGCAGTGTTTGTTGAGTTTTGTCTATACAGTCCTAGTCATGACCTCACTTCCTGTGTGACGTTGCTTGCAGAATTTGCTGTCTCAGGTGAGAAATTATCCTTGTACTGATTTGCCTATTTGAAGAGATTTGCGCCTCTCTCATACTGTATTCTTTTCAGGCCCTTTTCATCCCCAATCATAATTCTACATATCTGGCTTGGTGCCGGAGACTATCTCGGTGCTAAAAATAAAATACATTCAATTAAAAAGTTACATCTTATGTTAGATAAATACAATATAAGTTGCATTTTGTCAGAGGAAAAGGCAACTGACAAGATTTTTGTGAGGGCTTTTTATTTGGTTTTTGTTATTGTTGATGTTGTTGATGTGCCATTAACTTAATTCATATTTGTTCTTGTATGAGAATTTATATTGAGATAACTTATTTTGGCTATACACCACATGTGCAAGTCATCAATGAAAGTACAAAAAAAATGATACATCTTGTTACTTAAATTTAGTTTTTGAGATATACAGGTACTCAATTATTTTGTTTCCAGGGATAAAACTTTCAAAGTAATTTTACCTGAAATGACAAATGAATACAAAGCCTTTCCCTTTTTTTTTTTTTTTTTTTAATCAATTTTAAGGTGGTGTTCTCACAAGCTCTAACATTCAGACAGAGAAGTTGCTGAAGTTTACATCAGGCGTTGTTGATGCTTTAATGGTTTGCCAGGTAGGACTGATATGTGCTATTTTTTATATATTTTTTCTTTATATGTTTCTTTTTTTTCTGAGGGTGTTTAGCCTATTGTTCTATAAAATGTCAAGAAATAGTTTTATCTTGAAAAAGTATTCAATTTGATCTTTTTAGCATTATTGGGTTTCCTGGTATTGGAAATTACATTTCGTCTTGTTAGTGATAATAAAATGGTAAATGAATAAAAATTATAGTTAGCTTATCATAGAGTTGTTTTAAGGGACATGCTGCAGTAGCAAGTAAAGAGCAGTATCGTCACCATTAAGATACTGCTCTTTAATTTGTACGGCAGTATGGGATGTTGATGGAGCATGTAAAACACTGTTCTTCTGAAACATGCAGGGACCTTTCATCAGCAGTTGGTGATCCGTCTCTGGCTTAACTAGCCAGAAATGACACAGCCAGTCAGGGTGTCAAATGATATTTATTCGCTCTTATTTACTTCAACAAAGAAGCACAATAAACTAACTTATCACTGTTTCTACCATATCAACTTTTTTTTTCTCCCAAAACCAGGTGATGTTTGCCGTCTTCCTCCTGTACTTGCTTGTAGTGCTGCTATCAAGGGTCAAATGCCAAGGCCTCTGCAAGTTTCTGACTCAGGTCTGGAACTGGGTGGACCTGATGGTTCTTGTAGCTGCTTGGACCCAGTCTGCCCTCTACATAGCCTGTGTGGTCACAGCGACTCGACAGATTGACAGTTTCCTTGCAGACATCTCTGTTCCATCTCGTCTGGGTGTAACGATTCTCCTGCACAGCATTCTACGCTGGGTGCAAGGCTTGCTCATGTTCCTGCTCTGTCTCAAGGTAATTTTATTTCTTTGAATTGCAGTCATTAATTAATGCATCTGTTTTTTTAATAAATCAAGTTTGTGCAAAAAATTTACTATTCTTGAGATCAGACCTATCCTCAATGGTTTTAAGCACTTAATATTTCAGGTTAGTTTTTCTTTCTTTATGATGCTCTTGTAGAAAAGTTTTTTAAATGCACACCTCTCCTTGAAGAATGAGAACAGCCTATCTTGACTTCTCATTATATCAGAAAAATTTTTTTTTAATGTTCATAATCTTCAAAATATACACAATTTAGACCCAGATAAATTGTGCCAAGTCTTTTGGGATTGCACACTTGGTTTGATTTATACATGCAAAGGAATTGTGAAAATAAAATATCTAGAAAAATTCAATCATTGTAATCTGAAAGCACTTCAATGTTACAGAAAATTTTTTTAATCAGATTTAAAGCTGAATGAGCCCCACTATTTGGTGCTTATTTAACTATAAATTCACCCTATACACTTGATTGAACAACAACAAAAAAATGCTGCCATCTTGCCGGTTTAGATTATCAAATGCTTCTGTTTTTTGTTTTGTTTTATTTTTTTTTATTGCTAGATTTATATATTTTTTGGAAGCCTTATTGTCTTTTTTGCAAATTTATTTTAATTTTGTACTTTCTGAAAACATTTTTGTATCAGTCCATTGAATTATTTTCTTATTTTTCCTTTTTTGGGGGATTTGTTTTGTTCATAATTTATCAGCTTTCCTATAAAGGTGCTCTAAGCTTTCTTTTTCCATTAAAACTACTGCAGATGGCATAAATTCGTCAAAAGAGGTAATTAAACTAGGTTTCTGCATTGTGTTGATTTATTTAGCATGCATTCACCATAAACTTTCCTTATTATTATTTGAAAAAAAAAAATGCCTGCTTTTCACTAATTTTGAAAAGAATTTATTTTTCTTTAGGTCGTTTAGTCATGTTTATTACAGAAAGTTCCCCAGTGTTTCAGGTTTTGTGGTCATATTGCAACCAAGATCGATTTATAATCTTTCTCTTAATTGATGCAGAAACATATTCACATTTTGTTTTTGATTTTATCAAATGTGCATTATGTTGAAAAGAATTCTTGCACAAATAAAGAGGGCCACAAAAATACTTTTTAGTAGTTTAAACATTGTTCGTGTTTGAAATTCTTTGATTTTAGATTATAGTTCACGCTTAAAATGAGTTTTGACTTTAATGCATGTTTTTTCAGTACCTTTATGTCACTTTATGACTTAGTATAGATATGCAATTGTACTACACTGTTTGTATTACAATTTAAGTTGCCCTTTTAATAAGTAAGCATCCAATGAATTTTTTTTAAAACTGCTAAATACTGCATCATTGCTGTGGTTGGACGTCTGTCAATGGTGCACTTTTTATATAATTTGTATCTTGGGACACAATTCTGTATTTGCATTGCTGGTTTTAAAAAGACAATTAATAGACTCTAACAGAAATGTTTTTGAGTAATGAAGCTGTATTAAGGATAATTTATCTTAGCCATAATGTCACTTTGACGAATGAAAAAATTAGATTGTTTCTTTTGTCAGCAATGAGGGATGCGAATTTAGCCAAAAATTTTTCAGAAAAGGCATAAATTTTTTTTTTTATGTCTCAAATACTTTGTCAAACTATTGATATCAGCCATTCAACATATCAGAATCATAATTTTTTTCACACTCAAAAAACTGTAGTCGCTTTTAATTGGATAGCAGTGATTTGGCAGAAGTTCCTAAGATTTGCAATTTCTACCTATTTGTTCTGTTGTCTAAGACTTTTTGGCTTTTAGATGACCAAACAATTCCTAGAGGATGAGCACATTTTCGTGTGCTTCAGTTGGAGATATAAGTTTTCTTAAAGTATTTGAAGATCTTGTTGTTGTTGTTGTTGTTGTTGCTATTTTTCTTTTGTCTGCAGTTTTGGCATGTTTGATAATTTTGCATGGTTGTTCAATCACAGGGCATGTTCCAGTGCAGCTCACAACAGTAGAGTCCTAACTACAGTCAAAGTGTTGTGCACGCTTCTCTCTCTC
>BLXT01000744.1:972839-983544 GCA_019648995.1 Plakobranchus ocellatus | reverse complement strand
TCCAAGCACATTAGCTGAAAATAAATGATGAGCTTCTAACGGTTTGGCTCAACATTCCTGTTTAAATCTTCCCCAATCCCCAAACACTTTTTTTCTCTTTTGGCTTGAAAAATGTCTTCCTGTTCAGTTCTGCCATAAGCCTTTTGTCTCTTCAAGACAAAGAGAGACTGCTGTATACTTATGACAATTATTCTATTTTTCAGTGAACACAACCCCCTCTCCCCTTTTCCAACAACTTATTGTTAGTAATTTAAGAAATAGAAAAAAATAATTGTTGAAACAGTGGATTAGCCTTAACAATTTGTTGAAATGTATGCAACATTGTCTTCAAATTTTTCTTTTTATTTGTGGGTTTGGGGGGTCGGGGGATCAATATTTAAAGTCTATTTTTAGATATAAATGTCAAAATTCTAGATTTGAATTGAAAAGCGAGGTCCACGAATAGAAAAAGAATAATCATTGTAATGTTTCTGGTCTCAATTTCATGTCTGCCAGACCATCACAGCAAATCACATAGTTATGGATCATTTTTGGCATGAAAATAAGTAAGATTTTCTGCTCTTCTCCTTGTATTATGTTTTCTATATTTTATCAATGGGAAAACTTATTTTGTTACCTTTTTTTTTCTCTCTCTCTTGCAACAAATGTCTAATTCCATTGCATAATTTTACTTCTTTTATCTTTGTTTTCCTCTTGTTTAGGTTGTTCGGCAGATCCGCTTCTGTCGACCTCTGTACAAGTTCTACATGACAGTGTCCACAGCAAGTGGTCCACTTGTAGGGGTCTTGCTGATATTTGTGATTTTGCTTCTAACCTACGCACAGTTTGGTTATTTGGTAAGCAGACTCCTAAAATGGGGGCGAGACATATAAGATGAGTGGCTCATATTCACTTTTATATTATACAGATGATTTGAGAAAATACGAAGCTATGCTTGACTACATCTATCTTTTGGTGCATTGCAATAATTGTTTAAAAAAACAAAGCTAATTCAGTGGACGAATTCAGAAGGAAAAAAACAATATATTAGCCTTAACAGTGGTTGAAAATGAAACAAAAGTATCTCAAAATGATTCAGATGTACAAGATCTACTTAACAGTAGATGAACTTATTCTGGTTTGATTGAAGTGAATACTACTGTAATAGTCTTAGTAATTATTATAAAACAATAAATGAATGGCTACAATAATGCTAAAACTAGAAGAGGGAGGAGAAGTGAAAGATAATATTCTGATTATAAGTAAGCCTTGAAAATGATGATAGATGATATCAATTGTACTGTTTTTTCAATACTCTTTTAGACAATTCATTTTTATCGTGACAGTTTTGGCCTCATTGCACAAAATGAGTTGATTGTCAGTGATTGTCTAAATAGGATACATACCAAAATAATAAAATGTCATTGCAGATATCATTAAAAATAAATATTTAAAGAGATTGAAAAAGTCCCAAATAATTTTTCCAACATCTGAAAATGTGTTAAAATATTATTATGTATCTCAATCAGGCAACTGTGGACAAAAGATTCAATTCATGTACACGGGTCACTGAATCATGGCCCTCAATTTTTAAAATGTAAATGCATTTAGAGAAGCCTGGTGCAGGAGATTTTTTTGTCACTAGTATTCTTCTTTTCTTTGAAATTTCTGTACACCAGCTGTTCAGCTCAACCATTGCCAGCTACCGCAGTGTGGAAGCTTCCATAGGCTCTTTGCTTGGTGTTCTTGGTGGACGCACTGATTTCTGGCCTTTGTTTGATGTTCATCGAGTCCTCACGCATCTTTTCTTCCTCTCCTACGCGATGTTTGCCTATGGTCTGGCCCTGTGCTTGAGTCTAGCCGTACTGACATGGTCATTAAGGAGATCACGGGAGCAGATGTCATACAAAACAACCTTGGACACAAGAGATTATGAGATGGTGGACTACATGATCAAAAGGTTCAAGCTGATTGCGGGCATAGACAAACCAAAGCCAGTGAGTTTTTCTTTACATGAAGAAGAGTTAATCTGGTCCTAAACTGTTTTTCAATGTATGAGACATAGCCAAGTAATATTAGACTTTGTCAAAAATCCTTTTTAATTGCTATAAATGGATCAAAATTAAGATCTGAAAAGGAAACTGTATAAGGAATGATGCTAGGGGGGAAAAAATTAGAGTAATATCTTTTTGATGATTTCACTCACCTTTCAACAGATTAATGAACCAAATCTATTTATAGTTCTCTAATAAAACACATAGGAAGATCAGACAAGCCAGAGATCTAGAAAATCTAGGCCAGTGCAAACAATTCTAGTCAGCACAGTGTGCTCATCTTTTCAAATTAGATTTGAAAAGAAAACCATTTCAGACCTTTAAAAGCATTGAATACTTTATACTAGGTGGGATTTGACTGGAGGTAGATTTAGATGGGTTTTATAAATGTTTGTTTGTCTGCCATTTTAAAAACAGATTTTGTTTTTCCAAGCTTTTATGAAATCTTCTGTTGGCACTTATTTCTGTACAGACCTAGATATAGAATAAAAAAACAAAATATTTCTAGTTCTGAAAATGAGATTTTTCTCAATGCAGTTTTACGGAGGAGTGCTGCCTAGATAGGAACTGGGAAAAAAATTAAGGTTAAAACTTTTTCCAAAACTTTTTTTTTTTGAATAACAAGGAGTTAGAAATATATGTAAAAAATGTTAACTTCACAGAATTATATTATCCTTTCCCTTACCCATACTATTTTTGATTACCCACATCTTGACCCATACACAACATGCAGTGATAAACTTTTCATCATGAAAGAAAGAGTTAGTCTCTATTATAAAACAAACAAGATTATTCTAAATGGTCTAATTTTGATGGAACATTCATGCTTGAATAGAACACATAGCATTGATCAATGAAGGTGATAGAGTTTAGAAACTTCAGGTTTATTATTCAGCAGTTTCCATACTTTAAACATCAAATGAGTGAGGGTGTTGGGGAGGAATTGGTTTGATCATTTTATTGAGCTAACTGTTTTGCCATTTACTTATTATAATCCACATGTAATCTTCATCACAGGCATTTCGTCACGTCAAGTTTGCGGGGCTGCCTTCCTTGCCAAGCCGCGCCACAAGCTCTAATCTGTCGTCTCGCCAGTCTTGTCGTGATCAGGAGGACAATCACAGTAGCCAGCCCAGTCTGAGCCGCCGGTCCTCTCTTGCCTCAGAGACAGTGTCAGTTTCTGCAACTGTTGTACCTGGTGGAGGGAATGCTGCCTCCGCAGGTGCAGGATACGACCTGGATATGGATGAGGCTGAGCAGTCAATGGATTACTTGATGGCAAGCCTGTTACCAACATGGGACCAGGTACTACAGACTCTGCAGAAGGTAGGTGCATTTCTGCAATATATTTTGCGACAGATTGCTTCTTCTTCTTCTTCTTTGTTTTATCATGGCAAACAAAGTAAAGCAAAATGCCCAAAGCAAGTGACAGTTTTATTTTATTTCTTCTAGATTTTTTTTCCACTGTTGCCATCAGCAAGTGTCTTTCTTGTGGGTATTTGTTATCATGCCTCTTCATACTCATATCTTCTACTGATCTCAGTTTGCCTTTTCTTTTCTGCTACCTGGATTAGAGACTCTCTGAGCTCCTATGCCTCTCACCACTATGAGCTGTATTCCAGTCAAGCTCCGACCTTTGTTTTATGCTGACTGGTCTTACCACTGTTTTCTATATCTGCATTAACTCCCTCCCCCAAACACACACACACACCCTTTTTTTCCTTCTTTGTCCCTGAGGGATAGATTTGTCCAATCTAGATGATCTATCTTGTGACATGTCCATACTTTTTGTAGCATGCCTTTTCATTGAAGTCAGGGGGTCTTTAGGCTGCCAAAGGAGTTTTCAATATTGGATTTCACTGTCCCATTATTTATGTGTGTTTACCAGAGCTTGCCTTGAGCTGTGGCTGTAGGTTTGAGCTGTTTTGGGGTACACTCAATGCAGCTGTTATTTATTTTCAAGTACTAGCCATAATTATATGAGGACAGTGGCAATGAACATTTGGAAATGGAAAATTTTCCAGTGAGAATCCAATCTTCATTTCAACCTTGGGAACATATATATTTCAGCTGATACTTTAGAGTCGGAATTTGCCAGCAGAAAATGAAAAGGGCCTGTAGAACATGATTTACCTCTTGCGATTGCTTGAATAAAAATATGAAAGGATTAATTTTTAGAGATGCCATTGACTCCTCTCATCATTGCCTTACTTGCAGGTTGAAGACTTAGACAAGGGAGAGGATGACATGACTAAACAGATCGAAGAGGCTGTGAAGAAAGGCAAACACCCAGCAAGATGGGCTTCACAGAGAAAAGTCAAGCCAGCATTCTCCAACACAAAACCCATCATGGGAAAACCACCCTTGGATCCCAAGGCCACTTTTGCTAGGTTCAAGGGTCAAGCTGGATCCAGGGGAATCACTGTCATTGCAGGGAGAAACACTATGACCCCTCCTTCAACGTTTGCACGAGATGTGGGTATTCGTTTAAAATTTCAGAGTTTTGAAAGAAATTGTTTTTAATAGGTATGACTGTATCCCTTGTAAATGTTAAATCTTTTTCTAGAACACTGCAGCAACCTGTTGCTTTTAGGGTGACACATTATTGATTTTCCTTTTTAGCAAATAGCTCATCCAGATTGAGGATTTAAGAAGCAGAAAATTGGATCCATTCATCATTATGATTTTTTTTTAATGCAACAACAAAGCATTTACATTGGTAAGTGATTTAAGCCCAGCGACGATCTAATTACATTCTTTTCCATTTTGTTCTTCAGAGTGCCTTAGGCCATGATCCTGCTGGCAGCTGGAGGCCGTTCAGTGACCAAGGCATTCGGCGAAATCCCAAGAGCGCCTTTCACCTACCTTTCTCTCATGATGGCGGTAGCAAAGAAAATCATGATGATGATGACGACTATGATGACTCAAGGGATATTGTGGCTGATGTTCAGGAAATCATGTCCAGGTGCAAACCAAGCTATGGCCGACCACCCAGTTCTGTGTTCTCACAGTTCAGAACTATGCATCAGAACAGGAGGAAGAGCAGCCTCACTGAGCATGCCCAGTCCACAGCCTTACAGTCGTTCTCAGTTACCTCCAGTGCAGGCAAGCGTCGTCACAGCATCCCAGCATCCACATCCAGTGCTGGAAGTGCATCGACAGCATTAAGACGAGGCAGCCCAGGCTCCAGTTTTTACAATGAAAGGTACATTTGTCGTACTTGAGAGGCAGGAAGAATTGTTGTGAACTGAATGTTTCATGTAGAAATCTTGCTCTTCATTTGACCAATGCTTATTTAATATGTGTGCCTGTCATATTTTGTGAAAATGGCAGTGATACATTTGCTCATGTGGATTTCGTATTCACACACATACAAAATACAAGTAAGCTCTGATTCATTATGGTGTAAAGTGGCTTGAAATAGTAATTTTCTTTACAGTGAAAAAAAAGAAGTAGCACAATTTTGATAGGCTTGGTATGTTTGTTTTCAAGAAAATAGCAAGTGAAGGGGTTATTTGAGGATAAGCCACTGCTCCTTGTGACTCAAGAGTATATATCTCAGACAGATGATTATAATATAGATTTAAGATCATGCCTCTACAAAAGCTTTGAATTTAAAAGGGTGAGATGGAAAACTATGATGGCTGTCAATGCTTGCTTCGGACAAGACAATGGAGAATATGATGATGATGATATCTCTTTTACATTTTTCATCAATGGCCCGTTTTAACGTCTTTCTTCTTCTCCCTTGGATTTTTATTTTTGCTTTTTTGCCATCTTATTCCTTCTCCTTTGCTGTATGCCCCTTCTCCTGTCCTTTTTCTGCCTTACTCTTTCTCCTCCTGTGAGTCCTTGTTTTTCATCTGTTTTGCCTTCTCTTTCTCCAGTACGTTTCTTTTCTCTGCTCTGTGTCCTATTTCTCCTCATCTTTTTCTTCCTTCCCTTCATTTATTTCCTTATTCTCAACTCTCTTAATTTTTTTTTTTTTTTGGCGATTGTTTTGTTTTTTGTTTTTTTTTTTTTTCGTTTTTTGGGTTTTTTTTTTTTTTTTTTTTNNTGTTATGATCTTCTTAAAATCTCACCCTCCCTTTTGACAGCAGCAGTAAGTCAGCCAACACAACTTTCACAAGCCGTAGCTCTGCGGGATCTATGAGGAGTGATGTTGAGTCAGGCAGTACTTTCAACAGCGTCACCCTTGTCGAAAGCTATAACAGCAGCAACAGCAGCACCCTCAGCAATAAGCGCTCCTCTATCAGCAGCACTGTAAGCAACACAGACACCAACATTCCAGAGAATGCAGTTCAGGAACTGATAGCGCGGAGAGAGCGATGTGCCGCAGGCTACAAAACAGTGCCTGATGTTGTGCCAGAAAGGGAGAGAAAGTCTCGTCTGCAACACAACACTGGTAACTTCACTGCCCGTTGAGGAGACGTACAATAGTTGACTTTGTCTTTCCAGTGCTTACCTCCATGGTTTCTTTAGCCCATCAGCTATAGGCCAAACTTTGTTCAAGTTTATATAGCTGGATGTGAAAACTTCCATGTAACTGCTGTTTACAATGGCATCAGTCATCAACACTCCACAATGCCTTGAAATGGAGACAATTTTTCTCTTTATACAGAGAACTTGCAAGCAAATGATGTCATCAGTTTTTTTTTTTGCTGAAAAGGGACAGTACTCTCCAAGAAAAACAGAGTTTTTGGAAGCTTCTTGGGCAAGCACCCTTGCAGCTCAGAGAAATTGCATGTATAACATTTGCTGCAAGGTTTTGCCACAGTGTTCTAACCAACAAGCCACAGAAGGTTTTTGTTATTGTGTTATATTCAGCACTCCCATACAAATCCTATGACAAGCTTGTTGTTGGTATATTTGCTAATGCTATTGTCGTCTGAAGAGTGACAGGAAAACATCAAAGATGACTGTTTACTTGACAGAGATAAATTTGAATTTATTCTCTATGACAATAATAATGATGAAGCACAAAAAAGCTACACAATATTAAGTCTAATCATGTTATTAGCCCATACAGAATCAAATTGCCCGAAAATTTAGGTCTGAGGTGGATCATCTCTCATTCTCACCTGACCAGTCTTCATAGTAAAGCTTTTTTCACTTGTTATTGTAATTTGCTTCATAAAAATTCGTATCATTTCTTTCTCCTTGAATTTAACATTCCCATATCATTTCCACAGGAGAGGTGTTTCTTTTGTGGGTCTGAAATCCTTGTATTAATTCATTCGTTTGATTTCCATTTAGGTCTTTGCTCTGTATAAGTTTTAATTACAATTCATGCAATAATGAAAAAAAAAATACATAGATAAAAAACAACTGGATGACAAATTTTTTTCTGTTCTCTAGAAGTCTTTATGAATTTTTTTTATGGATTGATGCTTCTGCAAGCTGTGATGTTCTTCCTACTTTTAATGTTTTATTGTATCATGCTCTCACAAAGCTGCGGGAGAGGATTTAAACTTTTTATCTCAGGAATTTTGTTAAAATGTCAAAAAAAAAATAAAGGCAAGAAATGAAGGAGATGAATTGTAAATTTTCTTTGAAATAAAAAAAAGCTATTAAATTTAGGAATGATATCTTTTACTGCTGGCTTTTTATTTTTTTTTCATGTTAAAAAAAAAAAAATTTGTGTTTAAGGTTCATCTTCAGCTGAGGGAAATGAAAAAGCATGCCTGTTTCATATTACATCTTAAGAGATAACATGCAAGCAAATCATTCCTTTTTCACCTCTTAAAATTTTGCAAAAGTAATACCATATTATTTTGTTAGAAAAGACATATATTTTTTCCATTTCCTTTACTATTAAGCAGCATAATTACACCATTTTGCTCTTCCACATATGACCTTTATTGTGAACTGTGATAACATCAAAATATTATACGCCTTAAATTTGTTTGTATATGCATTCATTTTTTTAGAGTCGTCAAAGAGCTATTTTCATGCTGAAAATTCAAATAAAATGAAATTTTTTCTGAAAGTTGCAGTAGATATAGTACAATAAAACTATTCTTTACAGTTGCATGTTAGATTATTTCTTTCATAGAGCCGCCAAAATGACACATGAATATTTGTAAAACATCTATTGAAGTTTTACAGATAAATACATTTTTTTCCTCACAAATTTTGAACAGTGCCTTCGTATAAATATTTTTATTTTATGAACTTGTTTATGTACCCAATATTGAAGGTTCCAGTGAAACCCTGCTGACAGTCTTTGCTGCTATGGCTGCATATTTAATAATTGTTCTTTTGAATAGATCAATACTAGTCTTTCAGTGTTTTCTATTGCTTTGAAGTGTTCCACTGTATTTTGCAAACCTTTCCAAGAGGGAATTTTTAAAAATATTTTTTACACATTGTGATTGCTTTTTTTTTCTTGGTTTTGTTTTTGTTTGTTTCAGGATAATTTTTACATATGTTGCATTCCATGATGTGGCTTTGAATACAAATAAAAAGTATTTTGTTTTTGTTGATTTCTTCCATGTGATTTTTTTTTTTTTGATCTTCCATCTTCCCTGTGATCCACAAGATTTCAAATCCGTCCAAACATCAGTATCAAAAGTGGCTATGTTGCCTTTGTAAGAGCAAAAGTCATCATATATTATTTTACCTCATATGTTTTCGATTGTCTGTCTGTATAGTAATTATGACTCTAGTTCTTGGACTTTTGCATAGATCTCTCTCTCTTTCTCTCTATATATATATCTCTCTCTCTGTCTATTCCTCCTTTTTGAGAGATAAGATTGCCTTTTTTTTTTTCAGCATTATCATGTAGAATAGTGTTATTAACATGATTTGTATCTTATGATTTCCTGTACATAAAGAAAAAACTGTTATAGCTTTTTGATTACATTGTATATTGAAATTTAGTGATTGCAAATAATTGTATCAGTTGTTGATTTCTCTGTGTCTTGCTGATTGACGAAAGGTATTTTTTAACAAACAGCATGTATAGATCATTTAGCTTTTGTGAACCATGCTTATTCTGTCCTCAAGTTTGAAATGTGGTATGTTTTGCCTAAGACTGGCAGAGATGTTGTTCATACTAACTTCTCCTTTAATACTGAATGTCTGGCTATGTCTTGTAGTAACTGCAATGTTGTCTTTGTTTTTCATTTTGGTTTTTAACAAAGGCTTGTTGGCAAAATCAGACAAACGTTTAGAAAAACCTTTGTACCTTAAAAGGAACAAATATGAAAGTAAAAAAAATGCTTATTGTTAAAAAAAAACAAAAAAAATACAATTGCTTTTTTGTGAGAATGTGTATGTGGGTTTTTTTAACCCTCCTTTTTGTTTACTTATTATTTTTTTTTTTTTGGAGGGGGGGGGGGTTTCACGGGTAGAATGTATTGAGCAAGACGTTTTCCCTTTTAACCATTGCAGTGCTTAAAAATGCAAGCAATACCTTTTAGGTATGATTACTTGACACATTATTGTGATTAGTGTAAAGAGCTAAAAACACAAACAGGATAACCATAAATGGCACAAACATGAAACCTCTATAAATTCTTTTACTGAAAAGCCTAGAACAACAGGTTTAAAAAAAAAAGTATCATCATCATTATTATTATTATTATTATTATTATTATTATTATTATTATTATTATTATTATTATTATTATTATTATTATAAATAGTAATAGTAGTAGCGGTAGTGATAGTGGTAGTAATAGTAGTAGTAGTAGTAGTAGTAGTAGTAGTAGTAGTAGTAGTGATAGTGATAGTGGTAGTGGTAGTGGTAGTGGTAGTCGTAGCGGCAGCGGTAGCGGTAGCGGTAGTAGTAGTGGTAGTGGTAGTAGTAGGTAGTAAAACTAGCAGTAGCAGAAGTCGTTGCAGTTGTAGCAGAGTAGCAATACTGCCATTATTACCATCCTTATGAAAATTCTACATAGGTAAATAGTAAAGGCCACTTAACCTTTTCTTTTTTCCAGACACATTACAAGGTTTTTTCTTAATTGATCAGTTTCCTCTAGTTTTGGAAGATACTTAAAGTTTAACACTGTTGTAGTCAATTTTTATTCATAGCGACGTCAAGTTTCACTATGCTTCCATTGAAAGAAGGACAATGTTTAGATCTGTCTTAACGTATTTATAATTTCTAATGAGACGGGACCATTAAAGAAAGGTTTGCCACTTAACGCTCACCCACTTATCTGAACTGGTTAGGAATCCACTTGAAGCGTTTTATAGAGTTGTTTATAGTTTCTTTGGATTTGAATCGTGTCAAGCTTTGTCGTTGAAGCCGTGGTACGCATAAAAAAATCAAATTAGGTCTTATAAAAGATGGTTCGCATAAAAAATCATATTATTAGTTCTTATAAAAGATGGTTCGCATAAAAAAGCATATTGGTTTTTATAAAAAAGTTATTGTAGAACTATATTAAGTGAACTAAATCCCATACCCCGGAGGAGATTAGAGAAACCAAAAGTACGGCCCTGAATTTTTTTTGCTTGTGAGATGATTGGTCTTTGCTTGCTTTCCTCGCCTCTGAGTTTTCTTAGAGACCCTACAATCCTTGTCTGAAGAGAGCAACCACATATTGTAGACAGCTAAGATCCTCACGGAACTTAACAAACGTCAAACCGTGGCCTTTCCCGGCTTATTGCTTTCCTACATGTGTCTTGCAGTTCCATGGTTGTCCATGCCCTTGACTCTAATA
>BLXT01000744.1:896797-908667 GCA_019648995.1 Plakobranchus ocellatus | reverse complement strand
CCCCCCCCCCCCCCCCCCCCAAAGATTATGAGAGAATTTGAGTGTTAAAAATTGAGAAAACGACACAACTTTATCCATATGCAATACACTTTCTCCTGCAGCAAAACTGTTACTATTTTTTATACCAAATCAGGTATTATAGGGTGATAGATTTTAGACCATCATCAGCATGGATTCTGTTTTAAGCATTTTTTTTTTACAGTGAAAAATATGAGAAATTAAACTGTCATAAAATGTGTTCATTTGTGACCAAAGCACTCCAATGAGCATTTTTTTTCCATTCCTTTTACCTCTGCACAAAAATTGCCTAATCCTTTTAGCAACTAACCTGACAAAAAAAAATAATAATAAATAATGGTATTTGCTCGCATTCATCAAGATAAATATGTTATGTATTTGCTGTGAAAAATAGTAGGCCAGTAAATGTGGCTTTCGGCGGTCTATTGTTAAATAATTGTGATTTTGGTGTGGAGATCCTGGATCAAATCTCTGCGTGCGTCACCAAGTGATAAAGGTGGGGTTAAATCTAAAGGCTTTGTGGCCTTGTGATCTTGTGGATTAGGGCAGACTTGCTTGATTCAGTGTTTAAGTGAATGAAAAATAAACATCAGAAAATCAAACTCAACCGTATGAAACGTAGCTTTATAAATCAGGCTTTGAGCAAAATTTCATGACAAGAAAAAAGAGTGTGATTTTATCACTTGTTTTTTTCTTTTTTGTTGGTTTGGTCCATCTGTATTTCCTTCATTATTAATCTAGATCTTTCTAGATGATGTTTGTCATTGGAAACCCAACCTCATATGGGAAAGTCCGTAAGTTGAGAGAAGATTATTCAACTTGAATTAAAGAAAACAAAACTGTATTGTGCTGGACAGACCAGAACTAAAAGTTCTGGTATATAAAGAATGTGTACACAGAGCATTGAAGGATTACATTGTATCATTATGTTTGATCATCATTTGAAAGAGAAAAAAAAATACTGACACCCAAATTACCAATAGTTGCCAGCTTGATGTCAACTTGTGTCACTTTATTATGACTACAAACTAATATACAATCACTAATATTTGGCTTGCCAGGGCTCTACTCTAGTGCTTACACCTGTACCTGTGGACCCCAATAACCCAACAGCCACCACAGAAATCATTGCAGAAGATAGAGACACCATCAACAACAACATCAGATGCCAAGTTTTATCAAGTAAGATTTGTGTGAGAAAACAATGTCATAGGGCTCCAATTCAGTTGCTATCAAATATATAAGATAAGTCTTGGGACATACATTTAAAATTAGAGAAAAGGGTATATAGAGAGCTGTAAAGGTAAAACAAGTTGTGTCAGATGGCAAAAAACTGTAGAGACAAGTCTTGATCAAATAAAACTAATCTAATGGACAAGAAATGAAAGGTTGAATTACATCTCAAGCTCAAATCATGTGTAGGTTTTGTTTGATCATTTTTTTCAGTCAATGACAATCTTTAGGTAAATAGATTTTGTCCGAAACATTGCTTATTAAGGGGAGAAAAATCTCCAGTAGTTCTTTACCTTTTTTTTCAAATCCTCACTTTTTTGCCTTTTTTACAGCTTTTTAAAAATGTCAGATAGTGTGTCGTGTCGTTCAAACTTTCTTATTTATTTTTATTTCCTCATGAAATTATGTTATCCATGACATTAAGAGCTCTGTATGATTATCTTCTCTACAGCTGTCCCCACTGGTTATGAGAACTTTTTTATTGGATCAGCTTCAAGAATTGCTGGCTCAACAAAACAACATCGCTGTACAATCCAATACTTATCAAACAATCCCATCTCAAGACTGGCAGTACCTACTCTAGATCTCATTGTTTTGGTATGTTTTCTGAGAGGGTATAAACTCCAAACTAACATTATAATACCTGCATAAATGTATGAGAACTACTTTTAATTAAAACTTTCACTTTTGCCTGCCACACATAAAGCTCTGACAAGGAATTAATTGGCTCAGATATTGTGAATCAATAATATTCTTTATATTCTTTTGGATCATCTTGAAAGGGCAACATTATTCAATTTTGCCACTGCACCATCAGATTTAATACTTGACAAAAAATTCACTATACATTGAAAGATGATAGAGTAATACTTTGATGATAATGTTATGTCAATAACTTCCCCAATAGGTCCAGGAGATTAGTGACGAAAACCGCATTGATTACGCCACCGTGGAAGTGGAAGTACAACAGGCCAACAACTTTCCACCTGTCATCACTGCCTCTAGTGCTGAGGGCTACATACTAGAGAACTCTCCTGTTTCAACCAGAGTGTCAGAAACGGCTGCTCTGAGCACACCTCTCAGGCTAACCTTCTCAGATCAGGACGTCGTAAGTAGCATTGTGGGCCAACAATATAAAATAGGCAAGAGAAAAAATATACTTAAGATTTTGCTATAGAGAGCTAATTTGGCTTAGCGTATAATTATAACTAAACAGCTATAATGCAACCACGCAGTCTTTTGAACAAGATTTATCGCAGTTGTCAAATTTTATGTTTGCATCTTTAATTATGTAACATGAGATTATACTCATGGCTATTTTCGTATTTATTTGTGTAAATTAGATTTTATTCTCACTCAGCCATTAACCTATATTCTTGCCTCTAAAATTGCTGCTCCCCTGTGGCTTATAATCTTTTTCTCTTCTGCCTTTCAGTTGAGCACAGATCCAGAGCAACAATATGACGTTATAGTCACTGGTGGAACTCCTTTCTCAGTCTCTGATGGTTACATAGTGCTCACCTCACCATCTTTGGATTTTGAAACGAACTCACAATACACATTCACTGTATGTCTATTTACATCCATGTCCTCTTTCCAATTTGAACTTCATAAGTAAACAATAAGTGAATGACAAGATGAATTTGATTTCTGTCAACATTGTTTGAAAACAGGACCAGAGTTCTATTTTTTTTTTTAATTTAAGTTAACAATTTACCAGCTAAAAATTACTTTTTTTAGACTCCAGTGCAAACACAAACAACATTATGTGAAATGACTTTTTTGGAAAACCAATATTTTTAAAACTCATAAAGACAAAAAACAGCTAGGGCCATAGTTACTCTCTAGACTTTTCATGAACTTGCTATTAATCTTTACATTTTTAAATCATCTTCTTTATACTTGGAGTAGTTGGTGACATATTTAATTACTGCTCATGCCATCTCGCATCACACAGGAGAAAAGTGCGATCACCTAACAACTTAGCAAATGCAGACTTGTGAATAGATTCAAGGGGTCACAAAATAAAATTAGTTCAGGACGTAAATATGCAGTAAAGAGTGGATTCAACTATAAGCATTTATCAAACTTATCTATTTTGTTGTTTTCTGATTATCTTCTTCCTTGAATTTCATGAGTATAAGGCATAGGACATATGCAGGAATTTGATATAGAAGGTTTGCATGAATTTGACTTTTCTATCATTTCCCTCTTATCAGCTTAGAATCTGCAAATAGATGCAGGAGGTTTGCATAATGTTGACTCCTCTGTCACTTCCACTTAATTAGGTTAGAATCTGCAAGCAGATACTGAAGGTTTGCATAAATTTGACTTCACTATCATTTCCTCTTAATTAGGTTAGAATCTGCAAGCAGATACTGAAGGTTTGCATAAATTTGACTTCTCTATCATTTCCTCTTAATTAGGTTAGAATCTGCAAGCAGATACTGAAGGTTTGCATAAATTTGACTTCTCTATCATTTCCTCTTAATTAGGTGAGAATCCGTGAGCGGACTCCACAGGCCAGAGAGAGTAACCCTGTAACAATCCGCATCAATGTTCTCGATGTCAATGATTTCAGTCCAGTGTTTAGTGCCGCCCAGAACTACATTGTGTCCCTTCGCCAGGGAACATATACCACGCCACAAACACTCACTACTGTAAGTTTTTTTGTTCTTTTTTTTCCCTTTCATTTTGGGTTGTTGAGTCAGATTTTGCTTTTGATAACGTGAGATAAAGCCTTTTGAAATGCATTTTTTCTTTTTTAATTATTTTTGAAAATTTATATTTTGCCAGAAGATAAAACTTATTTATAGCCAGATTTCACCTTTGTGAAACTCAAATCATGGAATTGTGACATAGATTAGTAATATATGCCTACACAGGGGTATAGAACATCAGGCAATAAGTGGAAAGATTGAAGGCAAATGCAGTTGATGTAGACGGAGAATAGCTTTCAATGAAAATCTTAGCTCATGAGCATCAAGGAATGCTAGCAGCAACAGCCTTATAAGCTTACTTCAGAACAGGTTTCATTGGCAAACCATGATCACCAATGTCTGGTACAGACATGACACATGAAGAGGAAGGAAAAGCGATTCAAGATGTTTAATTTGTAATTTGTATCTGGTTTAGATGGGTTTTAAGACAATTTTGTCTCTTAAGCTCCTTCTCAAAGTCATTTAATATGAATTGAACAGACATGGGTATAAAAGAGAAGAATGAAAGCAACAAGCGTATACACTCATTTGTATGTACACTCTACAACGGTACATTAGTTTAGGGAATCAAGTTAGAGCACCCACAAATGGATACAACTTAAAATATTCAAAAATTGTACCATTTGCTTAAGAAAAATACTCATCACAGTTTGCATTGCTTCTCCCTGTAGGTATTTGCTTCAGATCAGGATTTTGGCCCTGTGAGATACACATTGAACTCCATTAGAAGAGAGCCAGCAAATGCCCCAGCAACCCTTGATTTATCAGCTGGTGGAACTCTAACCCTAACTGGCACTGTGACCGATGGTGAGATCTACTATGCATTCATCACAGCCACAGACCAGGGCACGCCCACAAGAAGGTAGGGGGATATAATTGCCATTCAATACTCTTATTTTAAATGCTAAGGGGTTATACAGTGTCGGATAAAAAAACTTACATGGCACAATTAATTTTTACTGTGCTGGCACATCATACAACATTAAAAAGTTACTCATGCTGGCAAAAACACTACTTCCCCCCCCACCTTACCCCTTCCCCTTTTTCCCCTGTTTTCCCAAAAAAAAATGTTTGTTCTATTTCTGAAATAGTTTGCAAAGCATGCAGACTTTGAGCTCCTACCAAAAAATCAGTCCTCCAACCTTTGTTTTTATCATAAGCAATTTTAGAAAACTTTGTTTTGCATAATTATGTTATGAATCCTCTACAAAAAAAAGTTCTTGTGATGACCTCAGCAATATAATTGAAGGCAAGCTTTTCTCTCTTTTTTTTTTCCATCTTCATAGTTAAAGGGGCTTCTTTTAAAGACATATTGAAGCCATGGTGAACTTCACATGCGTCATAATTTTGTTCTTATCAAAAATGCAAAATAAAAAGGCCATTAGAGACGCCTTTGTCAATATTGAACTTCATAATTCAATGCTTACTTTGCCTCTAACTTTATTATATGGCAGAGCAAGCAAATCTTAGCAGCACCTTGCATGCCTGAAAGGCTTTTCTTACCATTGTAAAGCATCTGTAAATATCTTACTTTTGGTGCTCCACAATTTCAGCACTGATACAGTGGTTGTGGTCAATATCACACCCCTGGACAATCAAGCTCCAGCCTTCACAGCTGACCAGTACATTGTATCTGTCAGTGAATCGGTGCCCGTAAACTCGGACATCTTTGTACTTCCGGTTAGTGCATGTATCAAGATTTGTGCTCTTTTTTTTTCTTTATTCAATCTTAATTTACATTGGAAAGTTGGGGGGGGGGAGATTTGATGGTATTTTTATTTTTGGCTTTTATTGTTTTTTTTATCCTTTGGTATTGCCATTACATTTATGAACACAATCTTAGTAAACAAATGAATTTTTGCTTAGAAAAAAAAAGGATTAAGCTGTAGAATTACACACGTTTTGCATTTATATTTTGCGTGTCAAGAAATTAAATCATTCAATACTCTACCAAAATTTAATCTAATATGTAATTGATGAATTGGTTTAATTCATGTTTTTTTTTTAAATTTTGTGTCTAACTCTTTTCTTTTTTTTTTTTTTTGGTGATATTGATTACGAATGTACTTTAAAGACTTTAAATTCATTTACACTTTCTTCTGCACTTCTCTTTCTTTTATTTTGGATGTAAGAACAAAATAAAAGGCAACAAATTTACCTTTTTCAGATTTCTCCTGGTCAATACGTCTTTTCAAATTTAAATCAATAAAATAATTTACTTCACGTTTTTTTTTTCTTTTTTTTAAAATGTGTTTTGCTTTTTCAGGCCACTGATCCAGACAGCTCCACTTTGACATATTCCATCACAGCCATGACTCCCATAAACAATATCAACCCTTACTTTACACTAAATGGGTGAGTATGATCTTGACCTCTCTCCATAAATTTTATTGTTACCAGTCCAGTTCTATGCAGATATAGCTGCTGGTCCTTGGCAGGCTTTTCACCGTGGACTATTCCCTTCATGCTTTCCCTTCGTGCTATCTTCTGCAGGCTATCCACTGTGGACTATCCCTGCAGGCTATCCACTTTGGACTATCCCTTGTAGGCTATCTATTGTGCAGACAGTTCATTAATGTTCCAATATTGGCTTTCTTTTGAGGACTGTCTGCTCTTAATTTTTAATTATACCCAAGGTTGTGAATCAATTTCGTTTATTTTATTTGAAATATTTTAAACTTTCACTTAGCTTTATTCATGTGTTCCATTCATCTATTTGTAATGCTCTGTTTGAATTACAAATTTTACAGGTGTATTTATTGTGCTTGTTTTTCAGATTTTCCATTTTACTAGGTAGACCCAAGCTTTACTTGTTTAGTGGGAAAGCAACATATTGTACAATAAGAAACAAAAAGCCCAATGCCTCCACATATCCCTATTTCTCTTTCCTTTCTCCTTCTCAGTGAACTTCTTCAAGATAATATCATTATTCTCATTTTAAAAAAGTTCAATAGCAAAATTACATTATTAATTTTTTCAACTGGAACACTCATGCACCTAACAAATGTGTTTGATCCTTTTGGTCATACAGAGATGTGCTGTCCAATCTGCGATTGTTTGATCGAGAGTCAATTCGTGAGCACAATGTGTCAGTCCAAGTCCAAGATCCACAAGGAAATGTAAGTTTTTAAAATACCAAAAATTCATAAATCCAATTCTTCACAAAAGCTGGCAATAATTGTGAAATCTTGGCTTTGTAAAGAATGCTGTTATTATTTCAAGAAATTATATTTTTGTACATGTTAAAAATTTGTGCAAGAAGATGGAAAGGGTGCATTTACATGAGCATCAGATAGACAGCTTTTCCTTCATGCAACATATATAGGGACTGAGATTTTATTTGAAAAGCCATTCTTGTCTCTCCTCTTTGGTTAAATAAAAACAATTTGATAAACATACTTCTCTTAGCCTAAATTTTAAACATTTCAAATTAAGGAAACAACCAATGCTGAAAACTTGAGAACAGCAATATTGCTCCAAGCAAAGATAACTCAAAATTGAATATTTCAGTGAAAAGAATGTAATAATTATTTTCTATTTAATATTTAATTTAAAATAAAATTTTCTTTTTCCTGACTCAGTAGTACGGGTTTCAAGTCATTTGGCATCCGATTAAATTTACATCATATGAATCTACAACTTATGCATGATTTTGTGATAGTTGACAAGTTCTTCTTTCTAGAATTAAGAGAAAATTTCTGTTCTTATATTTATTGAGACATTCATCGTTCCTGTTATCTCATTCTAATATCTAATACAAACTGAGGACAAAAGTTTATCAAGAAAGAAATGAGACAAGACTGAAAGGGGCCATCGTTGAAGGATCACAACTTAAATGAAGAACAAATTCAGTTTTGTAATCTACTTGAAACCTCAAAGGGATCTGGATATACATACTTTTTTTCTAATCTCTTCCCAGACTGACTCTGCTTTGGTGATTGTCCGCATTCTGGACGTCAATGACAACAATCCAGTTTTCCGTTCCGCTGGCTACACTTTCTTTGTCCAGGAGAATCAGCCCAGCGGAACCAATGTTGGAACGGTGCAGGTAGGCATAAATCTCTTAGCATGAAATCTTCAAAAATGTTATTAGAGTTGTAATACTTTTGTTTTTCAAGCTGGCATGTCAAGCATGCATCACCCAGCTTCATCTTAGGCAGCTGTTTGAAAATATTTTTAGCCCGCTAGAATGTTTCTTTGGTACACCCATTGCTTCTTTTTCTTTTGTGTGTGTGTGTGTATGCATGCACTTATGTGTATGTTTGAAAAGAGAAAGAAAAAATATAGAGAGGGGCACTGACGGATAGGGGAGAAAGAAAGAGCCAGTATGAGAGAGAGGACGGAGGGCTCACAAAGGAAGAGAAAGAGGGAAGAAGAAAGGTTCAAAGAAAGAAAGAGAGACAGATAAAGAGAATGAGAGAGAGAGAGTGAGAGGTGTCTCTGATGTGTTTTCTTGATTATTTTATGATGAGAAATTAAGTTTTCCTCAAGAATCGAACAAAATTTTAGTTCTGAAACTCTTATAATTAATTCTTTATTAAGACAAAGCTGCACCCTGTATGATAAAAACCTTTCAATCAGTCAGTCACACCTTATGTCATATGATTCTTAAGGCTCTTGTGTGCCATTTGTGAACTTTATAATAAATTAAGGTCTCGGCAAAGTTTTACATTTTGTTTAATTATGTGGAAGATTTCTGATGCTTCTAGAAGAAAGAAATTCGTTCATTGTCTCTATTTTTGGCTCAATACAAATATTAAACACCTATGATTTTTCACCCATTGGAAAACCCCCAAAATATGAAGGAAAGTAAAAAAAAAAACAACTGCTTTTAAGAGTTGAGCAATTCCTGTACATCATTGTTTGCTTGTAATGCCAAGATGGCAAGAATGAAACAATGGTTATCTCTAGTTTGTTCTCTCTGTGAGAGAAAATGCCTTTCGTGCATTTTCCTTGGTTGCTATATGATGATAAATTAATTTTTTTTCAAGAATCAAACATAATTTGAATTCCCATGAATCCTCTGAGCCTTTGTTCTTTTGTAAAGCCAAGATGATAAGAATGAAACAGTGGATATCTGTATTTTGTTCTCCTTATTCTCAGGCTGATGATGGCGATGAGCAGGGCACACCCAACTCACAGGTTACCTATAGCATTGTGTCAACACTAGACGGAGTAGCGTAAGTGGATGTATAACATATTAGCCTTTTATACTGCATAAAAAAAAAATTATTTTCCTTTTTCATGTCTATTTAAGCTCACTTGCAAATCATCAAAGCAAAATCGTGATCTTTTAGAAAAACGTGGAGATATGTTTACTTTAGGTGTAACTTTTTTTTCACTAAATTCTAGATCTCATATTCGTTTGAACCTCTATGACATGAGAGTTAAGTTGAAATTTACAAGCAGTGAATGTCTTAAGACCAGATTTTTTAGAGAAAAGCCACAGTTTGAATGTTTCAGGTCACTGATCTAACCAGAAAGTCCATTCTGTAAGCTTTGGATTATGAAAAATGCCAAATTGTAGTGGGCTGGTTCTGTTTTGAGATATGTGGGTTTTATCGGTTTGAACTTTTATAACAGCATCTTTAAGAAAGAAAAAATTTACCACAGATACCTTTTTCCCATAAGTATGATGTGCAAGACATCACTCTTTGAAAATCTGGTTCTTAACTAACTATTGAATCGTTGGAATATTCACCCTCATTATATCTAATCCTCACCCTTGTTGTCTGCGCAGTTTCAACATCAATAGCCAGACCGGTGAACTGTTTACATCGCAACCATTTGACTATGAAACCAAGAACATCTACAACTTATTGGTTCAAGCTTCGGACACTGGGAGGAGCCCTCGCACGTCGGTTGTGCCTGTCACAGTGACAGTGCAGGATCTTCAGGACAACCTGCCTCTGTTTGAGGAAGTGTCCTACACCGTGACAGTTGATGAGGCTAGCCCAGCTGGAACGAATGTTATCGCTCTCACTGTGAGAAGCAAATGTGGTCGCAGATAAAATATTAAATTTTCGTTTATTTGAAGAATATATGAATGAAACATCTATTTTCTTCATATTGAGAAGTCCTTTTCAACAATAATTGTAAATATTGCGATGAAAATTGGTACTTGTGATAATTAAGCTAGTTGAGTAGATTTATTTTTTAAACTTATAAGAACAAAAATAATTGTTCCCAAATGAAATATGGAATTCAAGCTTTAATTTACCTCTAGCTTTTTTTCAAATGCAGAAAATATTAGGATAGGTTTTTGATATTTATATATATTTCCTGGTTAAATCATTGCAGTTAGGTGGATTTAGTGAATGTTGAACTAATATGCTAATGTCCTATCTGACATGCAAACATCAGTCCAATTGAGTCAGAAGATGGAAATGATTCATTATTAAGTTTGCCTTGTTAATTTTTCAATTACAAAATTTGCATGGAGCTCCTCTAAACATTTGCTTGGGCATTCATTGACCGGATATCACATATAATATCACTCTGTGTGTGTGTGTGTGATTTACATGTGTGTCCAATTTTTACCGCTACAAAGCTCACTGGATGCAGTTTTAAGCTTCAACTCCTGGTTTAAAAGGTTCACAATGCAAGTTGTATCTCATTCAAAATAACCTTGACACTATATTCTTAGAATTATGACTAAAACAAAGCAAATCAACATTCTCTCCTCTTCAGGCAACTGATGCAGATGTTGTTGACAACATTGATTACAAACTTCTTGAGATCCCAGGCAGGTCTGATATCTCCAGCTTTAACATCCAGACAGTTGGTGATACCGCCAGAATTACAACCATTGGCTTACTAGACTTCGAGGTTCAGCCTCAGTACCAGTTTTTGGTGACTACTGTAGATGGGGAAAACTCAGGCTCATTGTTTGCCACCGCTACTGTCACTGTCAATGTGCAGGTAAGTTGTTCACAGGCAAAGATTATGTATTACGAGGGAAGTTCGGAACGTAATTGGAAAAATGGAATTACTCAAAAAGTATTTAATTGACAAGCATGAAACTTACACATGGGAAAGATAAATTTATTGGCTACCTTTCTATGTAGTCCCCGTGTAGAGCTATGCATTTTTGCCACCATGAGAGAAGCGAGTATATACCCTGTGTGAAAAAGTTGTGTCAAGCTTTGAAAACCAATCACGAACTTTACCAATGCGTTCATCTTCATCCTCAAACTTTTTGCCTCCCAGTTGGCGCTTTAGGGGCCCAAATAGATAAAAATCCTTGGTTCATCTTGCAAACTTGTACGGCCGTCTTTGAACCAAGAACACCACTGATAGACTTGGGTCATCGACATTGCATGCTCACCATAGTTTCCCACTATTTCTCTGTATATTTACGAAACATTTTGTTCCCTTTGCGAACAGAAAACGGACAACAGCTCTTATTTCCAGCTTTGACCACATTGCGATGGGGGGCGCCATTTTCAAATCAATGCTGTTTAGCAGTGCGTTCACTGATGGTGCTGAAATTGGTAATCCTTACCATCTGCGGTCCCTACGGAACCGATAAATCTGACGAAAATAAACGGGTTTTAGTTGATTCGTCCGATTTGGATATCAAATGCGATAGTGTGAAAATGAGACACAATTTCCTAAGATCTCTCGAGTTTTTTTTCTAGATCGGACCTTATCAACTAAAATCACTTCATTTCGTCAATATTATCGGTAGGCCTAAACAAACCCCGCAGGGACCGCAGATGGTAAGGATTACCCTGAAATTTGCCCAACAAGTGTACAATGAATTTTTCTACAATATGCTGTTTACCGCTGTTTAAAGTATTGACTAGGTTAAAAGTTGTGGTAATTTTCCGGTTAATTTCCGAACTTCCCTCATACTTTGAATAAAGTATGACCGGGCTTTTTTTTTTTGGGGGGGGG
>BLXT01000744.1:870621-882276 GCA_019648995.1 Plakobranchus ocellatus | reverse complement strand
CACACATACACACACACCAGCCACTTTTAACGCCTATTTTATCAATGGCAGCAAACACTAAATGGTTTTGTTGAATTATGCTTTCAAAAGATAAATTTGCATTTAGTTTTCAATGTCTGAATACCTTTTTTTCTCAGCTGACAATCAATGCTCGTGACAACGATCCCAATCCCAGAGCGGTGGCAGATGTTGCAACTGTGACAGTGAATGTGTACAGGAATCAACAGCCTCCAGTCTTCATTAACGAGCAGGCGTATAGTACAACTGTCAATCAGAACATCGGCACTGGTTCCACCATCACCACTGTTACAGCAACTGATGCTGATGAAGTGGTATGAGTCATAGTGTATAAATCAGTGCATTTTAGGGATAAAATAGATAGAAAGCAGAGTATTAATACAAGCTGCTGTAATATCCAAGCAACGTGAAATTCTGTATAAAAACCTGAGACATCATGCTTTAATGCAAGCAAGAATTTTATTATCAGTTGAACAGAATTCACTCTAGTTTATAGGGTAGGTTTGCTGATTCTCCCCCTCCACCTCTTCCTTCTCAGAGAAGATAGATGATTTCAACGTAAGACAATGAGCAAAAATTTCTCTGTGTACCTTTCATTTCTAAATCTTACTCAAAACTTTTTTTCCCTGTTTGCTTTATTCTTTTGTTTTATGAACCTCAGAAAATTGAATTAAATACCTGCTTGTAGAAACCCTTATCATATTAAAAACTTTACACAAAGAAGCCGATAACTTTGGCATGAATATGCAACAAATCTGTAAGTCAAAATCCAACAATTTGTTGGTCCTGCATAATAACACAAGTACAAAAAGTCACTAAAAACACCATCTACAGTGTAAAGTCTTGGATCCGAAGGCAATTGGATCATAATGTAAAGTTTAAGAAGTCATAAAATGGCAATCTATGACTGAAGACTCTTTAACATAAAACAAAATTTTTAAATGTATTTAATCCCTTGTGAATATATAATTTCAAGTTGGCAGCTGCTTTTTGTAAAAATTTATTCTTATTTACATTGGTACCCAAAAGGGCAGTTTCTGAGTTTTTATTATTCTTTTTATTTTTTTTTTGCCTTTTTTTTAATAGGGCACTTTTGAAAGAGTGAGCTACCAAGTGATTGGAGATGGAGAAGCCCCTGCTTATGTGAGCGTTAATGCCAATGGCAATATCATTCTCCAGAATAGTTTGACCAGCCTTGTGTCCGATATTCTTTATGTGAGTATAACCTTATTAAAGTTAAGAATATAAATGTCTTATGATCAGTTCCATTGAACTGGATGTCTCATGTGGCTTTTTTGAGAAAAGAAGATTTTTAAGTTTTTTTCCCCTTCTTTTCAACTGCTTTGAAAAAAAACCCAGAACAATCAAAAGCCCACTACTTTTAACAGAATTACTCTGCTGTTATCCAACTTTTAACAATGTTTTATGAACTAAATGCAGTTTTCCCTGAATCATTGATTTGTAATGTTCAAAACATAACTTTTAACTTATTAGGAGTAGTCTCAAGAAACCAGTTTTCATCAGATCATTGGTCAGAATTTTGAATTAGTTTCTCCTGCATGAAATTTTTTTTTTTGAAAACCATAAAAATCCCACATCTCAGCTTGGAATCAACACAGAGCTATCTAGTTCTCACCATTGAAAATCTAACAGAAAACACTTTCAAGCCATTTCCATGGTTTGCACAGAAAAGAATTTTCAATATTGGCATGGCATTTGACAGTGTACCTTTGTAAAAATTGATCAGATGCAGCCTATGAAAAAAATTCTCTCTCTCTCTTTCTCTCTCTCTCTCTCTCTCTCTCTCTCTCTCTCTCTCTCCTCTCTCTCTCTCTTTTCTCTCTCTCTCTCTCTCTCTCTCTCTCTCTCCTCTCTCTCTCCCTTCCTCTCCCTCCCTCCCTCCCTCTTTCTGTCACATCCTTAATTCTATAATTTCGGTTTTTCGCCAGGTACGTGTGTTGGCCTCTGATAATGGGGAACCACCATTGACAGACACAACATCCTTTACCATCACACTGAACAAGAATCTGTTCACACCGACCTGGGTGGCCACCGATATAAATAACCCTGTGTATCAGTTCTTTATTGATGAGGATCAATTACTTTTCCAAGAATTTGGACGCCTTCAAGCAAATGATCAAGACAGCCAAGTAAGACTAGAGTGATTTTATATTTTGAACATCTCCCGATTTTTGCCTATTTTTCTTATTCTAGATATCCTTTTTGTGCGACATTGACGAATTTCATAGCTGATCCTCTAAGGAAAATAATTTACTGTTATGTGCCTTATGTTAAAAGAATGCATCTTAAAATTTTGTTTCCATAATACTGCCATTATGATTTATAATGAATCTAATCTTAGTTACTAGTTTTGAGTTTTTGGGGCAATAACAGTAGACACTCAAATTGTAAGATTTCATGTCATATTCTGAGAAACTTGGATCTCTTGATTGATATTTTGAAATTTCTCTTCATGCCTATTCATCTTTGCCCGATTGTGTCTAGATTTTAGTTCTTATATCAGCTAATAATGATACATCATTCCTCAGACACCAAACAATGAAGTGGAATTCTTCAGCAACGCCCAACAGGCTGCTTTGGACTACTTCCAGGTCACCAGTGATGGAGCCGTGTCAGTGAGCAGGAGTTTAGAGGGGCTTTCTGAGACAAGCTACACGGTAAGAGACAAACTGCAAAATGCATAATTCTATTGCATGTCGTTTTTCTTCTTTTTTTTTTTTTGAAAGAAGGTATCCTTTTCTTTTAAAACTGGAAGTTTGCATCGCAATAGAATGTCCTCCTTTAATTTTGCCTCAGAATCATGCTGGTTTTTTTTTGTTGTAAATTTTAATTCAAATTTTCTTTGTGCCTCTTCATTCTTTTTGCCTTTTTTACTTCTTTATTTATTTTACTCTCTCATTTTTCTTTCTTTGAATATTTGTCAATATTTCAATAATACGAAGAAAGCTTTTTAAAAAAGGGTACATGTTTTTTAAATTTAAGTAAAAATACCTCATATAGAAACTATTAAATATGATAGATTATTTTTCTAGCAAATTTTTTTGGGGTCTGTGAATATTCCACCGATCTAGTCTCTAATACTTTGTTGAAAACCTTTTTTTAAATCACTGTTTAGAACTGGAAGCTCTATTGTTAGTAAATCTCTAAATTGTTTACACTGATGTTTCTTTATCTGATTGTTATCGTTATAGTGGACAATGAGCTTGCGCGACAAAGGTGCACCTGTGCGTACTAGCCCCACAACTGCAACTGTGACAGTCTTTGTCAATAGGAACCGATTTGACCCAGCGTTCACCAACTGTCCACCAACTAATCTTGGACCAGTTGATGACAATGTACAAACCGGCACTCGTATCTTCCAACTTACATTTGGAGACACAGATTCAGATTCTAATGTGAGTCACAGAAAGGGTACTTCTCAATAAATCTAAGATGATTGATGACTTTATTTGTTTTTCATAGATTTTAAATATCCAAATGACTTTTCATATAACGTCTGAAGCTGAACTTTATCACTGAACTATTTCTATGTCTGGTTCATAAAAATGCTTTTTTAAACCATTTTTTTCCCTAAATTTTCATGTAATGAAGAATCACTGGTCAGAGGTATGGACATTAAATTTATCCCAGGCTTTCAACTCTTTTTCTGTGTGTCCTATTCATCAAAGCCATCTATTTAGTCAGGAGGTGACATTATCTTGTTAAAAATCGTTCAGATCTACTTTTGTTTTCAGTTATGGATCAGTGTCAAATCTTTATTGATCCCTAACAGCAGTGTTGTTTCTGGCCTTCCTATGTCTGTTTTATTACAGATGGTGAATACAGATCCAAGGGCCAACATTAGGCAGTGATAAGTCATTATTTTAAGGAACAGCTTTTAACAATTTTTAAAAATAAATAAAGCCTAGAATTTTATGTTTGCCTATTTTGTACAAATTAATATTTTGTTGAAATTTTAGATTTCAGCATCACAGCAAGCTGGTACTTGTGAAACAGTTTGGGGCAACTTTTTCACCCAAATATTTTCTATCTATGCTTATTTCAGCGCTATGGCAATGTTACAGTCCAGATAATTGGAGATGACACTGCAAGCTCATTGTTTGGTATTGACAGTGACAACTTTGTTGTGGTCCGAAGCTCCCTGGCAAATGTTGACACAGCACGTTATCAGGTGAGAAGAGGAAGAGTGGGTGTGTGTGTCAAAGGAATCATAAGAGAGAGAGAGAGGGTGATGAGGGGTAGGTGGTAAAAGTAAAGGTGAGAGAATAGAAAAGAGGACAGGGCATGTGTATAAAACATCAGTGCATGTGTGCATGTATGTGCATATAAATATTTTTTTCTTTGAAGATCACATTTTTAGTTTCTTTACTTACAGTATCATCCTCAAATTCATGGGGCGTTGCTGGTACAGTAGATGAAGAGTCCACTCTGAGATCTGCAGGGATCCTTCAGTTAGTTGCGGGTTCGAACCCCACTGTTGGCGTTTTGGCCTGACGGAGGGCCTGAAAGCCTGAGATCACTTTGTTGTGGACTCACTATATACAAAAACCAAACCTAAATTCATGCTTTGCTTTTAAAGCTCTTTTATAGACTATTTTTACAGATTTAAATCTTTACATGCTCCTCAGTTGTCATGTCTGCCACTTAATGTGTCCTCAAGCATTTTGTTTTTCAATCCTATAATTATTCTCTTTCCTTTTTTTCTCTTGGTTATAATCGTTGTCTTAGTAATCTCTAAACCCTTGTTATCCTCCTCTCTTAAACTGCCATAATGTAAATCAAAATTTATTTATCTTGTTTTAAAAACCATGCTGATTTTTTTTCCTCCTTGTAATCTAAGATTCGCATCCTGGCCACGGATCAAGGTGAGCCACCTCGTCAGTCACAGTGTGTTGTGCCTGTGAATGTCAACCACAACCTTCTGCCACCAGTTTTCCAGAACCAGCCGTACTCAGCTCGCATATTAGAAAATTTGCTGCCACCATCATTTGTGCTTCGACTCACTGCTACTGATGGGGATGCTTTCGTAAGTAAAATACATTGCCAAGAAAATATATATACAGAGGTACCCACTATTTAACAGAGAGTAACATTATTTCATTTATACTGTTGGTTTCCCGTAAAGCTAAAAATTTGGATTGCAGCTTTTCTCTGTGTCAATTGATTAATAACATTGTTTATATTTTTTTGTTTATCTGCTTGGTGAGAAATAGCAGCTCTTTGGATCCAGATGCCTTAGGTTCATTTTAACTCTTTCCATCGTGTAGTGAGGTCCCAACTTACCCAAATGTAACAACATAGGCATAGGCATCATCTTGCTGAGGCATGGAAACATTTTTTTTTGCATTTCAATTGTTATAAATTTTACCCTCTTAATCCACAGACACCATACAACCAGGTAACCTATTCATTTGGTGGAAACACGGGGCCCTCACTGGCTGACCAGTACTTCCTTGTGCAGCCCACTGGAGAAATTAATGTGCTGAGGGATCTACAGACAGATCCAAACAGGCCAAATACTTACTCGGTGAGCACACCAGGGATATCATTTGTCAGTCTCTTTGCAGGACTCTTACAATCACTTTGAAAAATTTATATCATTTTATAAAAAAATTCTGAAAAGGAGAATTTATTTAGATGTTATGTTGAACTGCTTAAATTTACTTACATGTTTTAAAGGAGATTTAAATTGCTTATCGAGAGCTACTAAAATGTATTTACTACTTTTTATTTGAGTCTTTGAATAATAATATCTATCATACAAGGATAAGCTCTTTAAAATTGCTTAATTTATTAAATTATAGAAATATGCTTAGTTTAAGACAAGAAAAGAGAACTTGATGATTAATCAACAAATTACATAGTGAAAAATGTTACTTTATCTTTTGCATGTATGATGGACTTGGATAATGAGTTAGTGTGATCTCTGCTTAATGATTTTTTTTTTGTTTTGTTTTGTTTTTTTTTTTTTGCTTTGTTTTTTGTTGATCAAAATCTTTACCCAAAGCTGTTCTTATCATAAAAGAAAATGAACTGTTTGAAAGACATGTTTAAAAGTTCAATGTCTAATCTAAATCTCACAAAACCCTCATTTTACTCATGACTTTAAAAGAAGTGTCTTTTGCCCTTCAACACTGAATTAAGCCAGTTGTAATTTAACCCTTGTAACTCTCCATGCTGTCTGACAGTTTGCTGCAATAGCTCGGGATGGTGGTGGCCGCACAGCCTCAGCATCAGTTGCCATTGAGGTGGTCCGAAACACTGCTCCTTCCATCAGTAACCCTTCACTCTCAACAACTATCTCCAACAACCACACAGTGAACTCTGCAGTTTATGATGTGGATTATATTGATCAAGATACAGATGTGAGTTTCTTAAATCATCAGAATCTGACATAAGACCTGCTAGCAAACAATCCTTGATTGCACAATGGTAATATGTCATGTTTTGAGTTCAAACACACCCACCATGGTGCCTGCAATGGGAAGAAGGTTTCGTGTGAAAACCCAAACTATATTGTGTAGTGATGTCAGAATGTTGACCTAATGGCCATTGGAGTGCACATCATGAAATGGCCTGGCTCAGTTCAATACTTACATCACTTCTTGCCTTTTAAAGTAACCTGGCATTACAGTGGTAATGGAAATGAATTATGCCTTCAGTTAAGCAAAGAAAAAAAAAATACTGCAAGCTTGATCCGTGCTGGTAATGAGGCTGGGGTCTTCCTTGAAAGCTGTGCCCTATGACCCTATATCGAGAGGAATTGAGCTGGATGTCAGATATTGAACAGTACAAAACAAATAAGACTTGTAGAAGTAAGAATAGGTTACCCCTAAAAAACCATATCCTGTTTTCTGGAAGAATCAGGATTATGTATGTTGAACATAAAAATTGTATTCTGAGACCCATGCTTGGTGTGGAAAGAGTGCATCATGCCACCTTAAAAAATTATATTTCTACAGTTATACACATCTGTAAATGATACCTACGTAACACAGATTGTCAAAGAAAGCAATAAAATATAGCATTTTTTTTTTATCTTAATGAGAATGACAAATAGAAAATTTGGCTCCTAAATGCACAAGGATTTCAACTATATATATATTTTCAAATGCCGCTTTGCACATTTACAGCAGATCTTTTGCTGCAATAAAGTCATACATGACCACTTGGAAATTTATTTCTTGGGCAAGGATTATTTGTATGAAACACAAAATGTATAAAAAGTTAAAAATAAAAGCAAATAATTTCTATGTTCTTTCTTTCCTTTTTTTTTTTTTTTTAATTTTTGTTTCATATTTCATCTATTTTATTTATTATTAGTCAGACTTTAAAAAGTGGCCTGGGGCAAAAATGTTTTTACTATATCAATACAGTGTCTTTCAAAGAAATAATTTATCTTCACATTTTCTGTTCAAACCAGAATCCATTCAATGTTGTGACCTTCTCTCTGACTGGTGAGGCGATCGGCCTGACATATTTTACCATCAACCCCACAACTGGGGTGATTTCCCTTACCAGGTCTTTGATTGGCTCTGGACCTGACCGGTTCTTGGTAAGTAGGATATGAAGTGTAGAAAAGTTTCTATTCTTTTTTGGGTTTATTTTTGTACATACATTTAAAAAATCAAGATTTCTTTTTCCTCTTTAATTTACTCTCTGCTCTTTATTTCTTCCGTTAATATCTTTGAAACATTTTTTCAGTTCTTATTTTCAATCTCTTATTTCGTTATTTCATCTTTCTCTCTCACACACCCTCTGTCACTCTCTCTCTCTCTCTCTCTCTCTCTCTCTCTCTTTCTCTCTCTCTGTGCCGTTTCAGTCAATGCTATTGATTAATACACTGTTGCTACTGTAATTGTTATTACCAATAGTACTACTACAACTGCTGCTGCTTTTACTTCCACTTCCATTACTACTTCTATAGTCATTATCAGTACCACTACTGTTACCATAATAAAATTCTAACAATCATACAATCATGATGATTACAATGACTTTAAGAGTTCAGAGTTGCAAGGTATTGTTCTGGGAAAGAAGAATCTTATTTTTTTTTTTATCCTTTTTTCAAATACTTCTTGAAAACCTTTTTAAAGTTAATATTTTCGTAACAAAATAAAAGTTTTCACATATCAAGGAAGCTATTTTGTGAAATGTGAATCTTTCCAGTTTCTTTAAAGGCACAAAAGTGTAGTAGATATCAAATTCAAAATAATTATTGATAGAAGCACATCACTAACACTGTCACCACCACCACTGCTACCACCATCGCTAGCACCACTGCTACCATCATCACTTGTAATGACCATTGCTACCACCACCACGCCAAGTCAGTCTTTTTGTGTTTTATATTTTACTAGCTCAATGTGCGTGTTTGTGATGGAGGCAACCTGTGTGACACTGAAACCATCACAGTAGATGTGGAGCGTAACTTCTTCTCACCCAATTTCTTGCAAAATAGTTATGAAACTACTATTGGTGAGTAGACACTTGTAGAAGGAAACATGAATGTTATTCAATACTTTTTTTATTGTAAATCCTATACAATAAGAAAATGTTGACACTCTGATTTGATCAGGAAATGATACTTAGATTCAGGAAAATGCCAGACTCTATCAAGGAAAACCCATATTGGCTAATGTTCTAGTTTTATACGTTGACACAAGTTTTCTAAAATTGGAATTGTCTTAATCTTGAATAGTGATTTTCTAGAGCATACATTATTCAGCATAGTCTCTATTTGATTTGGATTGCTCCTAGAATTTCTCAAAATTTTCTTCAATAATTGCCCCTCTGTTGAATCTGCCATTTGCATACAATTTCACTTTGTTTCTCCCCACTCAGGTGAGGACACTCCTGTTTTGACCCAAATCCTGCGAGTGCAAGCACTGGATAGTGACCGTGCTAACCCATATAACCAGGTGTCATACCGCATGCAGACCCAGAATGACAGATTTTCTGTTGACTCAACCAATGGCGATATCCGTGTGCGGAGACCTCTTGATGGAGAGCCGCAAGCATTTTGGGATGTAAGAAGCTCAAAATAATTTTCTTCCTTGCTATATTTCGAAAAAATTGATTTGAATAAAACAAAGAAAAAAATCCATAATTCATCACTTCTGCTTCTGCTACCATAATGGACACTGTTGAAATATAACTCTTTGATTTACTAAGTTGTGTGTTCCCTTAAATAGTAGCTTGGCTAAAGACGCATTTTGTAAAGTTTTCTACTTTGATCTCAAAAAGTATATACAGCACTGCCTTATGCTTTGTACTAAACTGAGAAAAAAAATGAACAATTGTTATACCAATTATTTGTAGCAAGTACTCAAATCTTTCTCAGTATAAGGTAGACCAGTAACTCTAGTTGTATGAAACTGGGCTGCTAAATAAAACCATGGGTCTTGTTCAAGAGACTCTTTAGAAAAAAAGGTCTAGCCACCTGAAGAAGGACAGGAGGAAAAAGGATTCAATCTGAAAATAAAGAAAATAATAAATATCAACCACTTCCTTTGATAGAGCACCATTCTTATTTGACATTTTTATTAATAAACAAAAAGACTACTGTCAAAGAGTTGGATGTGCATGTAACACTTTCAAGGTAAAAGATTTTAAGCTTACTCTTTTTTCCGTTTTAAGTACTTTCATTCAATACTTTAAAACAATGCTATATCTTGGCACATATCCTGCATCCATTCATGACTGCAATGCTAACTGAGCACAGTTTCAATAAAAATGGATTAAATGTTTAAAATGCAACTTGCAACATAGTAAGACTGATTTTTCTTGACAATGACAGTCTTTTGCATAATGCTTTTTGTTTTACCACAGATCATATTTTCTCAAATTTGTCACTGATCATATTATTAAATTAGGGGTTGTTAGACACAAAAGTCAGTGCTTTAAGCATATAAATCAGCAATGTGGGCTGGATCTACATTTGGACTCAGTATGCATTCTCTTGTCTTCCCAGAAGTTTCTGCAAACCTGATTGTTCAGACTAATGGAGTAGGTTAATATCAGCATATGACAACAATGGCAGTTACATAATAATTGCTTTATATCTAGAAAACCATAGAGCTATCTCTGTTTCTTCTAGGCTCTAGAAAATAGTATGAAAATCAATGATTTAACTTTTAACAATATGGTTAAAATTAATTGTGTGTTCTCTTTTTGCAGTTCAATGTCGTGGCTGAGGATGGAGGTAATCGAGTCAGTGTAGCTGTGCCTGTGAGAATAAACATAATCCGTAATGACAACTCTCCGATATTCGACGTTGCTACTTGTGATGGAAGCATCGAAGCCAACATTCAAGCAGGAATCCTTGTCTCCACAGTGACTGCTACAGATCTCGACACACAAGTAAAGACTTATTATCGCTTTCTGAATTTTCAATGTTGGTCTCCTTTTACGGATGTTGTTAATATGGCTCGTTGTAAACGTGATATTGACATGGAAAAATGCAATTGCAACCAACATGAGGATAAAGGGATGCATTAAATGTTTCGGTGTTTGCCTCAAGCATAGCAGCAGTAGAATTTGATGATTTTCTTTGATAGAGCCTTTTGGTTTCTGCTTAGGTGATTTCCATATTTAGGGCACAGCTTGACCATAGTGTCCTGGGAGAGGTCTTGCACTGTGAAACAGAAAAGGCAGAATTATGAAAAATTCTCTCTTGTCAGTAAGGCATCTTAACCATCTTAAAAATATGCTATTTTTTGTTGTTGCCAGGACAACACATAAGCATTTTTACTCTGATAGCTAATTTCGAATGTTTTTGCAAAATTATACAAAATTTATCATCCAATATTTATACTCTTTTTTTTTCTGTCTTAGGACAACCCACAATCATTTTTACTCAGATAGCTAACTTGGAACATTTTTGTTTTTTCTTTCACAGGTAAACTTCAACACAGCATCCATCAGGTATTCAATTATTGGTGATGATGGAGCTGGCTCTTTCTTCACTGTTGGGCCCATTAATGGAGAAATCCGCACAGGCAATGGCATCAGCACCAATGCAGCTCCATTTTACCAGGTAAAGAGTGCACGCTATGAGCATAATTTTAACCAGTCATTTCTATGAATGTATGAATTAAACTACAAAACCACTCTATGATATCTAATTTTTTTAAAATCTGTTTATCCAATTTTTTCCTCTGGTCTAACTATGGTATACTTTTTTCCTGTTTTTTTTTTTAATCCATCAAAATACCATGAGCGTAGTTTTAAAAAAGGCGTATCCGTGGGTGAATTTGCTAAACCATTCTTTATGATCCAATTTTTTTTTCTTCTGATATCCAACCTTTCCTCTAGTCTAACCATGTTATACATTTTTTTCTGCTTTTTTTCATCTCCCATCACTATCTAGCCACACTATACATTTATTCTCCCTCCCCTCTTTATCTCCCACTCTGTTCTTTTTTCATCTTTCCTTTTTTCATCTTTCCTTTACCTAAATCCTCTCTTTATCATTATTCTCTCACCCAACCTCCAACCATCTATTTTCTCACTGAAGGTTGCTTCACCCCTCTCTGCCTTTCCTTCATTTTTCTTTCTCTCCCTATGTCTCTCTCTCTCTCTTATATTACCCCCTCTCTCTCTTTTTCTTTCTCT
>BLXT01000744.1:855849-870566 GCA_019648995.1 Plakobranchus ocellatus | reverse complement strand
TCTCTTTCTCCCTCCTTTTCTCTCTCTCCCCCTTCCTTTCTCTTTCTCCCTCCCTTCCTATCTCTCTCTCTCTCTCTCTCTCTCTCTCTCCCTCTCTCTCCCTCTCTCTCTCCTCTTTCAATCCTTACATTTTTTCTCTTCTCCTGCCCCTAATTTCAACTACAATCCTGGTTATCTAATTGCAGAATCCCTTTTTTGCTTTTAACCACGCCTTCCTATTAACCTATCTATTCATTAATGCTAAGGCTCTCATTTACAACAAAATGATTTCATTAATTTTTGAAAATTGTCATCTTTTCTGCCCTCAGCTCCGCATTCAGGCTCGGGATGGTTTTGGTAAATCAGCAGTCAAAGTGTGCCGCGTGACTGTTAATCGTAACCTGAACTCGCCACAGTTCCAACCCACTTCATACAACCCCCGCATACTGGAGACTCAGCCAATTGCAGCACAGGTTGCCCGTGTCACAATCAGCGACAACGATGGCAGTGTAAGTAAAACAATGGCTGCAAGTCTATGTAAGCTGATTTTTAGAAGAAAATAGCATTTTTTATCTTGTCTCTCCCGAACTCTAAGTTTTTGCTGTAAGTTTAAAGTGTTCAGTGTTTGTCATCGTATTATTCTTGTCAGCAACCTCAAACTTTAAGAGTGCTTTAAGAGCATGACATTTAAGAATAGCCTAGTCTTTTGATCTGTTAAGCTTGTTCAATTATTGTAAAGCAGAGTTTCTCTCTCTCTCTCTCTCTCTCTCTCTCTCTCTCTCTCTCTCTCTCTTTATTTCTTTCTGTCTCTCTCTCTCTTTCTGTCTGTCTCTCTTTCTTTTTCTGGATCTATCTATTTTCCTTTATTTTCCTCTCTCAGCCCTCATTCTCTCTTCTTTCCCCTCTCCCTCTCTGTTTCCTCTTTTTTTTTAAACTCTTTTTCTATCTTTTTCTTATTTCTTTATTATTTATCTTCTCTCACTTTTGTTTCCTTGTTATACTAATGTTTTTGTCTTTCTCTTTTCCAGCCTATTTCTCGTTTCACCCATTAGTAAAATTAGACCACTTGCCTGGACATTTTTGCTCGTTCTAGTTTAACAGTCTCTGAGAACTAAAATAACTCCTGCTCTGCTTCACTTCCCTCTCTTGCAGGCACCGAGCAACCAAGGTGACTTCACACTGACTGGAAATACTGCCTGTCTAGAATATTTCCAGATGGATGATGTGTCAGGAATTCTTTCGGTCAGAAAGGATCTGCGTCTTAATGGTGCTAGACCAGTCACCTACACTGTGAGTTTTTCATCTACGCTAATTTACTGGCAGCTTATAATTGATGCCTCCCATTGAACCTTTACGTACTTCAGCCCCAAATCTGACTCATATGGTTGCATCAGATATGCCAATAAAATGAATATATATATATATATATATATATATAATTGAATGCTTTTTGGCAAAATAAATTAACTGGATGACAGTCTGAAAGAACTCCACACATTTTAAAATCACCGGATTCTGACAGTTGACAGTGTTACCACAAAATGTCTGAACCCATCCTCATTCAAACATTTTCCTTATCAAAATTTTATGTCTATGAATCTTCAAAGGGAAGAGAAAAGAGCAAAACTATTAAATGTTGTCCATTTGTCTTTCATTTCAACCGAGAAAAGCTTTTTCGGTGTTTGCTTTATAAAAGCCTTTAATCAGTTGAGTTGTTTTTTCCACCCAGTGAAAGTGAATTGATAAAGAAATATGGTATAAAAGTGAAAAGAATGAAAAAACAAATTTAGAGAAGGAAATAAAACTTTTTTTATTATAGACATGTGCGGCAAAAGGTTGTTTCTTTATATATCATCATCTTAAAATGTGGGTGAAAAAGTAAATTATAGTATAGGATGATATAGCATACATTGCACTGCAGTGCAGCACAGTATAGATCTACAACTTAATGTGGAAGTATAGTATTTCAGACCATGGTTTCGTTTTAATGTTCTCTGACTTCTTTAATGATATTTTATTGAGTGCAGATGTGTAAAAGGTACCTAGGCAGGCTTTTACTTGTTTCTTCAACAATGTCACTTCTTTTCAATGTCTCTCTCTCCAAGGAGAATCCTATAGAGAGGATTATTACTGCATTTCTGGCCTGATTTTGCTACATTTTCTTAAATATTTTTCCCATTTGAAGAATTAAAACAGAGCTTTAAATACAAGAAAAAGGGAGCCGTAAATTTTAGTTTTTTTTTAATATACTTTTTTCATTTATCAAACATAAGTTTGTTCTTTTAACAAAATAGATGGCGTGTGGAATTTTGTTGCTTATTGTAAAATCTATCGCCTTTTCCTTATTTCTGCCTCTGTACCCACATTTCCAAAAACGTTTTGCCTCCATTTTTAAAAAATCTCTTAGTGCACGGTATCAGCATCAGATCGTGGCGACCCACCCCGCAGTGCCACGAACAGTGCCACCATTGTGGTGACTGTTGTATACAACACGGCACCAAGCTTCAATGCTGATACCTACTTTGCCACCATAAACAGAGATGATACTGATGGTGCTACACTCCAAGGCTACGCAGTGTCGGATCCTGACACAGATGTAAGTTTGTGTGTGTGCAAAAACAGTTCTTTGACATCTATGCTTTATGCAAAATGATTATTTCCACAAATAGTTTATCTGAGGAATAGAAAGTTTATAAAATTTCTTAGTTGAGTGTATATAATATTCGTCTGAACTATAGCATCAAGGTGCGTTCTTTGGTAGAGAATTCCAGCATTCAAAGGCTGAACAATTTTATGAAAAATGTAGAAATGTTTAGACTTTCTTTGAATAGATAGATAAACCAAAATTGATTATTTAGAACTCTTGATGTCCGTGGTGTTTTGGAGAACAAATGAAACATTTTGGAAAAAAAACAATAATCTTGAGCTGTCATTGCTTTAGCACCCACAAAATTTCTTAAAAACAAAAATATTATGTCTGAACTTTTGTTAGATATATCTGGTTTGGTTGAAAGTAAAAAGTTACAGTGCTACATAAAAAAGTGGCCTTGTTTGTCCAGCTGAGCTTTTGGTGCCAATTCTTTGCCACCTTATGTGTTGTAACAGATACCAAGAATCAAAAGAAAAATAAAAAGGCAAATTTTGTCAGTCATTTTGCAAAAGTTGAAGTCTTCCTCTAAAAAAAAATCCTCTTCTGTGGAGAAATCTGGCACAATGTCTCCTCACACTCTGGATTGATCAACTTCATTCTCAGGTACCGTTTAGCGAGACCTTTGTCTACATCTCTGGTGGTCCTGACACCAGGTTTTTCAACCTTGACAGGATAAACAGACAAGTGATTCTAAGGAATGCTGCCGACCTGGCCTTAGATACCGCTACAAAGTACACGGTAAGCAAAATACTACAGCTTTAAGTATTTGGAGAGGCAGAAAACTTACAAAAATACCAAAAAAAAATGTAATGATTTAAGAGTTAACCTGTCCCAAATTGTGTAGGCATAACCAGCATACACTTAAATTTGCTTTGCAAAACACATTTTTTGCAGATGTTCCTCACGGTGGTTGATGGTGGAAGTCCCCCTCTCAATGACACTGCTGCTTTCGTCTTGACTGTGAACCGCAATCTTCAGACTCCAGTCTGCACCCCCCAAAATGTGGTTAACATTCCATACACTCAAGAGACAGGTGTTATCCTGGCTTATGTCAATGCCTCAGATACTGATGTTCAGGTAAAATGATTAGTTAACTGACTTTGTCAATGTCTGTGTGAAAGTACCATCTGGCTTTTTTTTTTTTTATATTAAGAATGAGAAAAGGAGTTTCTACAGTTATTTGAGAATGGTTCAGAGATGTATTGTTATTTTTTTATCATTGCCATTACACTAGTAGGCAATCTCGATATATATATATATATATATATATATATATATATATATATATATATATATATATATATATATATATATATATATACATACATATATATATCGAAAGCAGGCCTATCAAACTTTGAAGTCTTTATTTCCAGAACAGACACTTCCAAAGTTTTATACGAGATGTGCCCTCGAAGTATACAAATACATGTGCATATGTGTTTGTGTGTGTGTACGCGCGCGTGTGTGCGTGCAGGCGTATGCGTGTGTGTTTGTGTGTCTGTTGTAGATAGATCTGTGGTTTAATTTGTCTGATGTGCCTAATCCTTTGTATGTCATCTTCCTCAAAGTTCTTTTCAAATGTACACATGTCTGCATACACTATTGTATTCACATTTGGCTCAGCACTTTCTTCACTGTCATTTATGATCCACAGGCACCAATGAACCAGGTTCGATATTCCTTGGTGGATCAGGGCAATGTGCTCACATACTTCAGCATTGACCCCAACACAGCAGCTGTCTCTTTGAAAACAAGGCTGCCGCCCAATGGTATCACTGGATTTGTGGTAAGCCCATTTTTTATTTTGCACATATGAAAATATTTGTAGAGGAGATTTTGTGTGATTATTAAAGATTCTGAGAGTCATCAGGGACATAATCATTTATTGCTTTCCTGCAATCATCAATCTTTCTTTCTTTCTCTCTCTCTCTCTCTCTCTCTCTCTCTCTCTCTCTCTCTCTCTCTCTCTCCCCCCCCTTTTCCTTTCTTTTCCTATTTCTCCCCCTCCCTCTCCTCCTCCCCCTTCACCCTCTCTCTTTCTTCCCACCCATCTCACTCTTTCTCTAGCATTATCTCTCTCTCTCCTTTTCATCTTTCCTTTCTCTTTCTATCTGTCTTTGTCTCTTTTTCTCTTTCTCTAATTCTGTATCTGGCTCTCCACGCATGATACCTGGATGTAGTTAATTGACATGCTCTTTGTTTCCAGGTGCAAGTTCTTGCTCAGGATGGTGGCTTCCCACCACGACAAGCCACTTGCAGTGTTCAGATATCCGTGACAACAGACAGCGGTACTCTGGCCTTTAGCCTCACAGATTATGCAGAAACAATCTCAGAGAATATTGGTCTCAACCAAGGTGTCCTTCAGGCAACTGCTGTACCCTCTGTGAGTCTGCATATTATCATAGTTTATTTTAAAAAGTTATAAATTACAAAAAACTTACTTTTTATCTATTGCTCCTTGTTGCGTGTTCCTTGCAAATGAAATAAAACTCTTTTCTCCCCTTTCCCCCCACCTTTTTTCAAATCTTGACTGAGCATAATCTTTTATAGTGTATTGCTCACTATGGAGAGCTTAAAATTAATTTGTTCCCTTGTTTTCTTTTCCTAGGACTCAGTAACTTACAGCATTGTTGGTGAAGATACAGGGCCAACCTACTTTGGTATCAATCCAACCTCTGGTCAGATTTTTGTCCAGTCTGATCTTCGCAATGACCCATCACAGAGGACTCAGTACAGGGTAAATGGTTATGCCAAGAGATATTAAGATGTAGTCATGTCTGCTTGATTCGGACCACTTGGCTATTCAATTCAATATAATGTATCAATAACTTCAGTTGACCAGGATGGATGATGTAGAAGCTAAGAAGAACATTACCAAGTTCCAAACAAATTATGTTTTGAAACATTTTTAAAGTTTTTTTTTTTTTCTAATAAGCGCCAAGAGTGAATTTCGCCAGCTCTGTAAATTATTTTAAAATCCTGCCATGCAGGATCCTAAGATCAAGTTATATATCAAACAATTTAGAGGTAATTTAAATTCTGTTCAATTTTCGTAGCAGCAAACAAACTAAAGTTCATTCTTTCTTGCTCTTTATTTCTCTCTCCCTCTCTTAATCTCTTTGCATCCATTGATCCAGCCCTTTATGGAATTATTTGTGCTCATTTGTCTTTTTATCTAAATGCCTATCTCTCAGTCTGCCTTTATCTTCTATCTGTATATCCCTCTGTTTGGTTATTTGTACACCTACCTATTTTTATTTTAGTCTCTCTCAATATCTGTATTATGACATACACATAATAATACTATGTGTTCAAAAATTGTGCTGTTGAATACCATTTCTGTAGTTAACAATGATATAAGTTTCAAGTGCACATATGAAATTCCTAAAATTGTTACACTGTGTTTATTATTTCTCTTCAAATACATTTTGTACAATTATTTAAATTAGCATTTTTTTGTTGATGATTGTTAACTGTACAGCTGCGACTGAGAGCAGTGCGCCAGTTCCAGGTGACAACTCAGGAGGCTTTTGCTACAGCAGTGATCACCGTCAACCGTAACCTGAATGGTCCGCAGCTGCGGCCAAACGCTTTCTATGAGAACACAATCAATGAAGATGCTTTCATTGGCGACAGTGTGATTCAGATAGATGCCATAGATCAAGACAATGTAAGTATAAAGCATTGTCAATGCTGTAATGAACTGTTGGTACAGTTTCTTGCAACTAATTTCTGATCACTTTCATTTGTCTCAACTGGAGAAATTTGACCTGTTGACTTTAGTTTCCAATTAAATTTGGTCATATCACTTTTTTCCTATTTTAAAGATTTACTTATGTACATTTCTTTTAGAGTTAAAATGAAAGTTATGTTGATGAATATAAGCTATGGATGGATATGCTTTCAAATATTTTTTCAAATAGGTGTCTATGACATTGTGAAATATTTTATTTGTCCTCACATCTGAGCAAAAAATTCAATTTGCAACAACAATAATTATTTAGGCTTTTGCCAATAATGAATGATAATGCAACTCATTTCTAAAGAGAATTGTATCATGGTGAACATGAATTGTGCAATTTCAGGATGTGTTGAGATATGATATTCAGACACCAACTCCAGGCTCTGACTATTTCGCTGTCAGCACCACAACAGGCCTCATCACCGTGGCCAGACCACTTACCAATATTCCACAGTCTACTGTTCAGGTATTGTTTTTGAAGGCGGGTGTCAATGACTAGGACTAATCTCATTGATTTGATAAACTTAGGTGCTCCAAAATTCTATATCTGGACAATTTTTTAAAGATTTTAAACACGAAGTTTAAATTACTAGGGTTTTATTTAGTTCTCTGACAATTTGGCTGCTGAGGTTTTATTTTTATGGGAAATTTTTCATTTGGTTTATACGTTTTTTTTTGTTTAGGTATCAAAATAAACATGCTCATGTTAAATTCAACGTTAAGCTACTTTATATTTTCGGCTCATCAACATCATTAAACTCAAATTGAGTAGCAGGTTGGTGCCACTCTCAGGGTTCTGCTTGTACTAGGAGCTACAAGCTGAACAATGTAAAAAAATTGTTGAAAGAGAAAAATTTCAAGTTTAGAGCTAGAACAGTGAAGAACAGTTAGAGTTCATTACAAGAAATTGAAGCTTTTGTTTCCTTTAAAAAGCCATATTTTTCTCACTCATTAAACCCTCCTTGCTTTTTTTGTTTTTTTTTTCCCTCAATAGTTTAATGTCATTGTTAGTGACCAAGCCATTGTGGCTCCCAAGTCAGCAACCGCAACAATTCGTATCAATATTGTGGCTGATGCACCGCCATCATTCATCAACACTAACAGCTACAGCACAAACATCCCCTTCAACCAGCCTCCTTCCACCAGTCTTTTCAGAGTTGTTGCTGTTGACTCAGATCTTCGGGTAAGTCTAACTATTGTGAAAGTCAATGGTCTTCAATCAATAAAACTAGTGATCAAGGTGACACATTAACACTTCATTTACACATCATTAAACAAAAGTCTTTGATGCAGTGAAAGGTATAAGGTGTGAGACTCTAGGCTATTTTACAATTCATACCACACTGTCATTCTCTGTCTAAAGCAGCTCTGAAATTTCACAATTTTAAAAAGCAATTCATAAATCAAAAAGAATCATTTAAAAAGAAAGGATTTATTTTAAATTTCATTGTGGCACTGCCAGGGAATAAAATTTCAATAATGCTTATAAATCTTGGTAAGGAGGTATTTTTCTTTTCACTTCAAGATTTTTTCTGCATTTATGATATTTCAATAAACCTTAGAAATAGATAAATTTTCTTTTTACATTTTGCTAGGGCTCGATTGTGTATGATGCCAACTGTGGCATTCTATCAGCTCCTGGCTATTTTGATGTGAACTCAACTAATGGGGATATCATCATCACCAACTCGGTTGCTCTGGATTTGGCTTTTACTTATGAGGTAAACTACCCCCTTAAGAAATTTTCTGTTTGGTTAGTCTTAAATATTTGGTCATATTTCAATCATTTTTAGTATAATTGTTATTATTACTTTTTCATAGGTATTATTTTTTGTATTAGTTATTGTATTACTACATTATTATAGTTTAATCATGTTTATTATTGCGTTTGTTATCGGTATTATTGTAATTACTTTTTACATGCTCTTTTTTTCCTGTGTCTCTCCTTTGAATTTTAAATTACCATTTTTTTTAAAAACATTATAAGGATGCAAGAAGAAAAACTGAAAAGACATGCAAGACTAGAGTGCTGTAAAAAATATTCCTAGAGATGCAAAGTTAGGTTTAGATGGTTTCCATTAGTATGAGTTGACACACAATTCTTTTTTTCAAATGGCAAGCTATGACAACAAATAAAAAACCTGTTATATATATATTTTTAGATACCTGGATTATTTAGGAATAGTCCTGAGAATTAATCTGATTTTTTTTCTTAATTTCAAATTCTGTGATCAGTTGTGCTTGATTGCATACGACTCTGCACGACCAAATACGCAAGCGACATCCACAATGACTGTGTTTGTGAATAGGAACCCAAATTCACCAGTGTTGAACCCTGACAGCTATACTGCCTCAATATCAGAAATAGCTGGCTATGGTACCAGTCTCTTCACTGTCACTGCAACTGATGCCGATGCGGTAAGATCACTTAGCTTTGAGATCACTTTTTTCTGTAGTCACTTTATATTTATGATGATGATCATCATCGAGTGTCTGCTTTGCAAGCATTAAAAAGTATGCCTTTCTCTACATCTTGACCACCTAAAGCAGTGCTTTTCTGTCACCTTCTCCAAGTCCAGCCTTTTGTGATGAAATCTGCTGAGTTCTCTCTTTGCCTAACCCTTTCTCCCCTTCCCTTACTCTAATAATATTTGATCTTCTCGGCTCTCTCTCTCTTAACGTGCAAAGGTGACTTGCAAAGAGATGTGTCTAGTTATGAGATCTTATAAGGTAAGATGTATGTAGGTAGGTAGATGGATGGATGAATGGAGATATATAGATGGATAGATAGGATAAATTTTTTAAACGTGTCTGTAATTCTATAACTTATGCTAATCATTTTTTCAGCATCCAATTGAATATTCAGTAGTTAGCAGCAGCCCAACCTCCTGTGGAAACTACTTCAATCTACATCCTGACACCGGAGTTTTCAGCACAGCTGGTGATTTGACTGATCTGCTCCCAAAAAGCATCACCCAATGTTCTGTGAGTAGTTTCATACAATGAATTGGGAATGGATTAGCTCAGTGTGATGGGGCTAAAAAGTGATAGCAAGTCTTATATCCTTTATGTATATGAAAGACCAAAATCTTCTCATTTTTTTCTAATTGCAGGAGAAAAATCTAAGGCTATTTGACGTCTTATCTGTAAAAATTAGCCTTATGAAGAAGGTTGTAGAGACAAAAGAGAATGAAAGAGATCTACATCAAAGACTAAGTCAAGATATATATACGCTCAAAATGAGGGATAGAGCAAGTTTTATATTTTTCACAGTAAGACAAAAGTGTTCTTTTTTTCTTTTCCTTAGAAAAATTTGCCCAAATAAGATTTTTCTTGATAATTAGGTCAGCGTAAATGAGTTGAACTCCAGTTATTTCATCTGCTTCCAGTTCCTATTCTCTGCCCGTGATAGAGGGAATCCATCGAATACTGCAGGCAATCAAGCCAATGGCGTGGTCACAATTGGCCGCAATGACTTTTCTCCAGTGTTCCCCAACAGCTTGTATGTCATCAATGTTCCAGAGAATACACAGGTCAACAACGTTGTCTTCAATGCCAATGCTACTGATGGGGATGTTGGCGTAAGTTCTAAGCTTTTTTCTTTCTCTCAGATGGTAGAGAGCATTTGCTTTGAGACCAGTCTTTAATAAGTTGATTGTCAATAACAGTTTTAAAAGAAAGACATTCGAAGACAAAATTTCTTCTCTTCAGAATACAGTTGAACAAAAGTTCATCTAACTCATATTTTTACTCAAAATGAACTCAATCTTTTGTAGACATACCTCCCTTACACTGAAAGAAAACCAATTTTGAAAAAAAAAAGGAAGTCAGAGTTTTTTTCCCTCTTACTGAGTAAGCCCAATAATCTACTTAAACTGATGCAAAGAATATTAACTGTGAGTAGTCCATATGAAAAGACTCATTTGTCAGCATATTGTCCAACATAGCTAAAAACCAAGTACATGAAAGTTGTAAGAGATGCTGAAAAAAAAATTTTTTGCAGATCACTAAGGATAGTCATTAGTAAAGCACAAAAAAATTAATTCTAGCTATATTCAGCAGTTTTCAAATATTATTGTGCTTTATATCCTGTGGGGGTAACTGCTGGCAAACAACACATTTTGTATGGACTGGTCATAAAAGTTCTCATAATAATACCATGGCACGATTTCAGTAGCACACAATTCATTACTGTGGAGGGAGAAGTGGAAAGTCGAGGGGTTTTTTTGTTCGTTTTGTTTATTTTTAAAAGCTTTCTCTTCACAAAGTATACTTTAAGTAGTGTCAATACTTTCTTTTAAATGTTGCAAAGCTATATATTTACTTCTAATCACGTTGCAAAGCAAATTTTTCTACAGTATTCCACAGCATAAACATTGTTTTCTCACTCAGTAAACGAATAATAATATATTCCTTTTCCTTCCTTAGTGTTAAAAGCCAACAACTATTACCTGCCCAGTGCCTTCCTCCCCCCTTAGGAGATCCAGTTTGAAAACTTTGATTCCCCTTTTCCATCTACACCTAATCATCTTTTTAGCTCAATGGAGACATATATGTTGGAAGCAGCAACTGTTAATTTTCCTGTTTTCTGTTACCATAACCCCCCTCCCCCCTCCCCCACCCACCCTTTCTCTCAAATAGGAGGCCCTGTTTGGAGACTTTGATTATCAGACGATTGGTGATGACCCAGCCCAGAACTATTTCTCCCTCAACACAGCGGATGGAACCATCCGTGTCATCAGCAGTCTGGCCACAAACAATGTAGCATCTTACCAGGTGGGTTATCATTAGTTTACAGCCTTAATCCAAAAAAAATCAGTAGGTTTATTTTCCCCCATGGAGATTTCTTTTTAAATAAATGTGGAACAATCAGAATTGATAATGGTGGTTACCTATTCAAAGTACTTGTAGTCTCTAGAACTATTATAAATTTTCTTTTGATTTCAGCCCATCACATTTTATTCTCTTTCCAAATATTGAGGCCAAATTATTGGATAAATTCTGTTAGTCTCTTCGTGGTTGGTTTTTTCTGGTAAATTTTAATAAGCAGAAACGTGGCCATGTACTTAAATATCTTCATCCACAGGTGCGCATTGTTGCCCGTGACTTTGGCCGTCCCCGACGAAGCGGGACCACCTTGGTGCGTTTCAACATCCAGCGGAACTTCAATAACCCAGTGATCCAGCCAGACCAGAATTCCATCTCCACAGATGTGTTTGAGGATGATCCCATCACTAGCCCAATATTTCAATTCAATGCAGTTGATGCTGACAGGGCGGTGAGTTGATTTACTGCTTCATGCTAATTTGTGTGACGTGGCTTAATCATAGCTTAATCCTTGTCCCCTGATATTCTTAACTTGAGTCATTCGACAAAGGTTTGCAATTATTTTTAAAAAATGTGTGTATCTGTGGAGAGAGCAAAGGAGAGAGAAGGAGAGAAACTGACTTAGATGATGGGACCTTAAATTTGCTAAAGCTTGTAGACTAGTATTGACTTGTGATCATTTCCATGCTGCCATGAGCAAAATAATCCCAGATCATGAGAGCAAGCCTTTTTCTTTAAACTGGTCTTCAATTTAGATACTCAACTTGTCTTTGGAGTTCTTTGGAATATTTTTTAGCTTAGGCCTTCAGAGTATTTTTGCTGCGAGGGTGTCTGTCAGAAGTGAAAAAATCCCACAAGTCAGGACCTGATCACAAATCTAGTATAAATTTGCTTCCATGCTATGAAAGTAATTATATGTCAAACATGCAGCACCAGATTATCCTAAAACTGAAACAGATGAAAAAGATAATGAAGATAATGGCTAGACTACTCAAGTGGATAGTGATAGCTAAAATGATGTTGATTTTCATTGTGATAATGGAGCTAATGATGAATACATTGATGATAATAATGATGCACACTCACCCAAAATTATTTTATGTCATTTTTTACTGGCGTGTACAGGGCCCTCAGCAAGATGTTGCATGGAACATCCAGTTCACAACTGCTGCTGATGCCCGTTACTTCAGCATTGATCAACAGGGTGATGTCTATATCAATGTTCCTCTCTATTATGATGAAACCAACAAAGCCACATACACGGTAGGATATCACAAAACTAGTTTATGTCTCACTAGAAACAAATGTCCTGAAACCACTTTGCACAGGTGGAAAAGTGCAGGTTATTTAATATTTTCTTAGCAGATCTCTCAAAACTCACCTTTAAGCGAAACTTGCAAGCTATTTCACCATCTGTTTCATCAATAGAAGCTGAAGTAGGAATCATTTGTGTAAAAAGACCTGATTGGTCAATATGGCTTTCTATGTCACCTCGTTTCTGTTCTACTCTGCTAAACTTGATTTCAATGTTAATAGTAAGCAAAGTCTACAGGCATGACCTTTCCTCTTAATGGTGGATCAATGAAAAAGTGTGTGGGAATTTATTTTTGCGTACAAAGATGCTATTCAGTTTTCATAAGGGACAGCCCAAGATTTTGTAATTATTTTATTAAATTTGGAAATTCAATATTGGCTTTTCAAAGCTCTACTCATTGATCGATATAACCCTCCCACAACCTCACCCTTTCTGTATGTACATGCTTCTCAATTTTGTTTTCTTAATTATTATTTAATAAACTTGTTTTTTTTTTATGTGGAACCTCAACTTTGGTTTTACACTTGCATCTTTATCATTATTATTTTGTTTGTAAACCCCACAGTTTGTTGTAAGTGCTACAAATACAGATGGCTCTGGCCGTTCCGACTCCATCAATTGTCAAGTCAATGTATTCAGAAACATTTTCCCACCTGAGTTCACATCGGATATCTACACTGTAGACCCTGCAATCTCCTACTTGCTGCAGCCGGGAGCAGTTGTCACAAATGCTGTAACTGTCTCAGATGCAGACTCACAGGTAGGCTAATTTGATAACATGCTTGCTGACTGACAGCTATTTGATATGAGATAGAGAGGTATGCTAACTGCACAAAAGGGTATGCAAAGTAGACTCGGAAGCATTTTATTAGACCCAAAGGCACTGCCTTTGAGTCCTATTTTTTGTTGAACTTTCTTTGGCTTTTCAATTTCAAGACACAATGAAACGAAAACACACATTTAATTATGAATTAAAAGCATAAGTATAGAATGAACAACTTTTTAGAAAAATTTTATTCCCAACTTGATTTGAAATATCCTGTCATATATTTTCTTGTTTTTTCAGGCACGCTACAGAGTGCAGAGCATTTCCATTGTACAGGACTCTGTCTACTCCAGTTTGTTCAGCATCAACTCAGTATCTGGTCAGATAAGCCTGGCCCAGTCTTTACAGGCAAGGTCAGAGGATGAGTATAAGGTAAGCAGGTGAAGAATGGGAATTAGTTTTTTACTGCAAGCAGTCATTATTGGGAAAACAGTAAAGAGTATTTCAAAACAGGCAGGGCAGCAGGAAAAGAGGAAGATGCAAAACATGCAAGAAAGATCTAAAGAATGATGGTGAGAAATTGGGTATATTCGGAGGATAGTGGGAAAGGATAGCTACAGATAAAAGGCAATGATAGATGATTGTTGATGATCTACGCCTCGGGGGGTCGGTTGGGGTGGGGGTTGGAAATAATAATTTATTATGTGGAAAAAAATTTGTTGTTATAATTGCAAAATACTTGATGTGGCGAATGAGAATAGGTGCCATTGGATATAACCTTGAAAAGCGTTGAGGCAACTTGATTTTTAAAGTGTTTAATCATTTACATTGACATTCAAATTATATATTGTAAGCATTTGCATTCAATTTTTAATAAAGCAATCAAAGAAGACATTTCCTTGTATTTCTGGGTTTTTTTAACCTCTTATTCATCAAGTTTCATCTCAAGGAAGATGTGCTTATCTTTTTAAAAAATTCAATATATTACTTAATCTGATTGATATGTTGTTACTGATCTAAACTATTCCTCTGTAAGAAAAAAAAAGAAGCCAACGATTTTTTTCCTTTCACAGATTCGTATCCGAGCTGTAGATGGAGGTACACCCACCCTGCTTGACGAAGCGACAGTTTTAATTCCTGTGAACCGCAACCAACAGAGGCCACGTTTCACTACAGGCAACCAGACAATTACTCTGTTTGAGAACAGGCCAGGAGGTCTGATTACCAGAGTTCAGGCAGAAGATAATGATCTATTGGTGAGAAGCTGCATGTAGCTATTCAATGTTTAGACCTCTTCTCTAGTTGAGAGTTTGAGAGGCTCAAACTGCTCTGTTACAGAGTTACTTTTTTAAAAAATGTTTCAGATGTGGCATCTGAACTTTTCTTTGATGCATGAGAAAACGAGAAAACTTACCTTGTGTTCAGTTTGTGGGGG
>BLXT01000744.1:803729-829527 GCA_019648995.1 Plakobranchus ocellatus | reverse complement strand
TTTTTTTTTTTTTTTTTTTGTTTTTGTGTGGTATGTGTGTGTTTAATCCATACTTTCAAAAATATTTTGTTGATTTTTGTTAAGTCATTCATAGTGAAAGGAATGTTGAAATCATTGTTAATTATGATAGATTCAGGATGCTTTATACATTATTTTTACATTAGTACATGGTCGAGCAACTGATAAAATTCTTATTGTCATTACCTATGCTGGTAGACCTACTAGATGTTTTCAAAATCACTATTGCATTTAAGAATTTAATTTTATTTTATTATGGCCGACATGCTTTTCAGTTCACTGTGCTGGCAAGTGATCAAGGATTCCCAACACCAAGGACATGTCAAATAACAGTTAGCTTCACTGTGGCTACTGATTTGGCACCGTTTTTTGACCCTGCAAACTACACCTGGACTGGACTCCGTGAAGATTCATTTGGCCTGCAAAGTTCTTTCATTGTCAGAGGCGTTGACAATGACCTCGTGGTTAGTAAAATTTGAAGGGAAGGTATTTTTAGTTTTCTCTACTGTTGAGAATTATTCATGATTTTTAAATTTTTGCCAGCAGAAAGGAAGAGAGACATTTTTAATGATGGACTGTTTGGTCCAAATGAACAATGGAGAGTACAAAACTTCTTTGCCTTTTCTTCTTATTTTAGTCAAAGGTATGATCCAGTCAACAAAAGTTTTGGGCATTTATACCTGAAGGGACCTGCACATATTAGCCACAAGTCACATTTGAACAAATTTTATCAAGAATAGACATAATTTACACTTTTATAGAGAAATAAAATCTTTTGACACGCGAATAAAAAGCCAACATCTCTATCACAATTGTATTAAGCTTTTACTTTCTTCACTGTCTTGTGTGAGCCACCAAAAATTTTTAAAAAGGTTCTAGCTCAAGAAAAAGTGTCCACAAGGACTTGTGCTTGATTTACTCGGCTTGCAATGCATATGGTACACCACCTATAGGTGTTAGAAAGGAAAAGTTACAGAGAGATTTGAACAATAGTAATAAGTTTTATATGATTATATGACTTACTTAATTTGATCAGCCAAAATGATACATGAAGTAAAATAGTATACACTCAAGGCTGTTTTATTTTTTTTGCATGATTAATTCATTTTTTTTTACTTTTTAAATAATCATCATAATCATTATCATTTTTGATATTATTGCTACACCATCCCAGTTTTTTAAATGTCTATTTTGTACGAGTAATCCTACCTTTAATTATCATTTTTACAGTTGTCTTTATTTTGAAATTGTCAACTAACTGACCATCATTGTAATTTTCTGAAATTCCTCTCTCAGGGTAACCTCCAGTACAGGGTTGTAGGTCAGTACTCCGAGCCATTCTATTTTGGTGTTCGTCGCACTGTACCATCACTTCAAGCCAGCTCTGGCGAGCTCTTCTTACTAAGAGACATAAAACCAGACAATGAAGACATCTATTATGTGAGTGCCATATATCATTATCATCATATACTGTGCTTGTAAGCATTGGCAGTCATTTCTGATCCAACATGGCGATCTTTTGTAAATGTTTGTTTCACCTTGGCTGTCATGTTGATTTTAACATTCTGTTCTTGTTGTCATATCTTTTCTCTGCCTACTTTACTTTTTTTCACTAAATGTTTTAATTCCCTTCGCAGCAACCTATCTATTCACTTATTTTCCACACTGTCTCTTACTTCAGCATAAGACTGTTTTCCTTATTAGTTTGCACTCTTATATTCAGGTCTCTCTCATAAACAAAGTAATTTTTTAATACAAGTAACAAAAATTGCCCGTGTTTTTGTATACTTTTCCTGAAATGATGCATCAATTTGTTTGATGCCTGGAAACTTGGATTTCAAGTTATCAATGTCATTTAAAAAAAAAAAATTCTTTTTAACTCGGCAGATCAACGTGATAGTGTTTGATGATGCCCGCCCTCAGCTAAGTGCTACAACCACAGTGACAGCCAGTGTACTGCGCAATCCATCCTCCCCTGCCTTTAGTCTTCCCTCCTACACTGCCACCTTCCATGAACTGGAGCCCGTTGGGTACAACCCTGTCAATGTGTCTGCCAGCGATTCAGATGGGGTAAGAATAGTAATGTTTTCTCACTTTTACTAAGGAATGGCATAACATCTTCTGAGAAATGGCATCAGTTCGGGTTGGAAATAACAGAGGAAAGAAAAAAAATAGAACACAATTTAGTTTTAAGATAAACACCAACATAGATTTTTCAAAGGTTAAAGCAGATTGAGTAATCTTCCTCATGCTGAAGTAATATTAGCAACTGTCATATAATATGTGGCATTTGAAGAAAAATGACATAAGTTTCGGGTTACCTGACTGATATTCAATAAGATACGAATGCTAATTGTAAAAATCAAGATTTCGTTTTTGCCTACAAAGACTGAAAAATCTGTGCTTAGAGGAACTAAAAATTTGTTCCTTGGAATATAAGATTCCTGCAGAAGTCCAACCAGTTAAAGCTGCAAGTTATCTCTTACAAGGACAGAATCGAATCTGTATCTGTACATTCAGTAAAGAGACAAAACCTTTGTAGGGTTTTATCACACGGTTTGAGATATTCTGTTGTGTTATGGCTATTTATAAATACTGTTTTAACATTGCTGATATCAAACATCTTTATGTTGAATGGATCATGTGCATGTCATAAAGAATGGAAACCAGCCCAGGCTGGTCCACGTGTTGCAAATGACACATTTAAGGATTCTATTCTTTCTTTAAAATTCAACCTTGCCAGTTTTATAATTTCGAAAACTACAAAAAGGCTGAGTTACCTCTGTGAAGACATGAGACAGTCAAGTAACACGAGGATTTGGTGAATGATTTTTTTAAAGGAGTTACAGGCAGATGTTATATCTATCAAAAAGAACTATAATATTACCTATGTGTGGAGTGATCTTAAAAAAAGTCAAGTGTGGATCTTCATGACTGAATGCAAATCAAAATAGTAAATTAAAGAGGTTAAAATTACCATTAATTTATGTATAGATGTCTATGGTATCTGTGGTAAATGATTCGCATCAAAAAAATGATCATTTTTATCTTTTTAAGTTAAGGAACTGCTACATATATTTCTCTTTCTATACAAGCTATATCAGCAAAGTTTGCACCATATGAAGGAGGAAAACATCTTTGTGATGGTACCCAAATGTATCTAAAACCCAATTTTTAACAGAATCCTGGTTGCACTATTGGCATGTAGACTTTTACCCAATCTTTTTAAGAAATGTTGTTCTTACATTCTAATAATCTCTTGTGCTCTTCTAGGATTTGGTGACATACTCCTTCCAAACTACTGGAGTGGATCTCAAACCACTGGACTATTTTGATATCCAGCCAATCACAGGAGAGATTGCTGTAAAGAGACGCCTGACCGAAGATCTCACAAGACAGACGCAGTTTGTGGTATGTAAAAAAGTAGTGTGTCCTTTTTTTGTCTGTCTCTCTTTGAATTCTGTTAAGAAAAAAAGATGAACAATTTAGAGTAACAAGAGATAACCAGTGATCAACTGCTAGAAAATATATTGATTTAATATTTTTTTAAAGAAGCACAAGAGATCTAGTTTCAGTGTCTCACTTTTATTTAATGATTTTAACTCTCGATATTCTTATATTTTTATTCTTTATACGCTCTCTTCAAATAGGGAAAGCAAGTTTCTAAAAAAATTGAAATGATTTAAAAAAGCTGCAAGTAAAGAAAAACGTAAAAGAAAGTTTAATTTGAAACCACAGTTGGGTTCTCCTTGACAATTTATGCAGAAAAAGTATAGAAAGATGATTAAGATTTCATGTATAGATATATTTTTCTAAAGAATAAGGAAATGTATTTGCAATTCAATGAAACCAGATTATTTATATTTCTCCAAGTTTGTAGAAGTAAAAAATTATCTTTTCAACAAACTTTTAGTTTCAGCAAAATTTGTTGTATCACAGTTCTTGTAGGCCCACCTCAGTCTCTTGATTGTCCCAGTAATACGTGCATTTTCCCCCCATAAACTGCCAAAAATGGTAAGCTTTTGTCTTTGCTGATGCACTTTGCCTTGCTGATCCCTAATTTTATTCATTTCTCCTTCTATGTAACAATAAATATTGAAACGTAGTTTCATGCTCTTCATATTATTATGTACTGTCAGACTTTGGTTGTTTCATCTCAACTTGATATTGTAATGATCTCAAACTTTGGTTCTCAGCTAACTGTCGTGGCTGTTGACAACCGCGTACCTCAGAGGAGTGGCCAAGCTACTGTGGTATTGAATGTTCTCCGTAACTCGTTCTCTCCGATTTTTATCAACACACCATACCAACTGCTGAACCCAGCATTGTCTGAGAACACCTTGCCAGGAGCAGCTGTGATCTATGCTGGTGTCACCGCTACAGATCAGGATGCTAGGGTGAGCAAGTTTGATCTTATACAGTTTCCCTCTTTTTCCCTCTCTCTCTCTCTCTCTCTTGGCCCCTACTGTCACGTTTTATCTTTCTCCCTTTTTCTCTCTCTTTCTCCTCTCATTCGCTTTCTCTCCCTCTCTCTCTGCCTCAAGTCCTATATTTATAAGCAGAAGGTAAAGCTCTTGAAACTAGTCTGTTATTCTCTAAAGATAGACAATTAAAATAATAATTTACTTTTTAAGGGAAGGCTTAAAAATTCAACTATGTTTTTGATTATTTCTTTTTCTCTTGCAAGTATAAAAAATTGAAAAGTTTTATCACATTCCTCTTATTCCACAATGCATTATACTTTTAATTTTAATAATGTATTTTACAATTTTTTTATTTCAATCTATTATTATGTCTCTCCTTCAGGGTCCTCTTGTGTATGAAGAATATGTAAACACATCAGCAGCCTACTATTTTGAAATCGATCGCAACACGGCTGACATAACGCTTCGTAACAGTTTGCTTGTGGGCACATCCACAGTGTATAATGTGAGTACCATGTCTCTATAGATTTAAAGAATCCTAAATGAAATGATGATTGATGAAAAGCTCCTGTGCTAAGACTCTCCATTTTTCTATTGTACATATTTGAAGCAGCTCTTTGCCTTTTTCCCTACCTTTTTTTCTGGTAAGCTATATTATATTAATTTTTCCTACAATATTATTTGAGATTCATGTTAACGAAGTCAAGTTAGTTTTAAGATAGCTTCACTCTAATAATGATCAAGACTTGCTTGAATAATATTCTGACTATGACTTCTGTGGTGACCTATAGTCAAAAAGACCTTGATAGTAGCTAATTGCAAAACCTGTAGCTATTCTGTAAGTATTTCTCATGATCAATAGTTCTTTTCTGAAATAAGAAAAAAGACTATGAAAAATGTTTCATCAAAGATCATTTCCATTACCTTTCTCAGCTGTACATTCGAGCCTATGACCCAGAGTATCCTCAGGACTATGCTGAGGAGGTTGTGACCATCGCTGTCGCCCGCAACGAGTTTGGACCACAGTTCACTGCGCCTAACTACGATATCACTATCAATGAGACTTTGCAAGTGGGCACAAATATTCTAACTGTCGCAGCTACAGATCAGAACCCAGGGGTGAGCATAGCATTTGTCTCTCGAGTGTTGGTAGTTTTTAACAGATTGAGGTGACATAAGAGTTAGATCTTTATACCCCCACAAATCTAGCAAAGTGATTGTAACCAGATCGTATCTCAGTTCAAGATTTTAGTTTGACATCTTCGAACAGGGAGACCTGACAGTATAAGACTAAGATATTAAAAAAAAAGGACAGGAAGATTAAGATTTTGCCTGGCAAGCATAGAAGTGCAATCCTGTGTCTGATATTCTCTAGGACCCAAGCCTCAAATCACAAATCTGATATTCACTAGGTCGCAACCTTTTGAATCATGACTCTAATATTCACTAGGACTCAAGCCCTTGAATCAGCAGTGTGATATTCACTAGGACTCAACCCTATGAATCTTGAATCTGATATTCACTAGCACTCTAGCCCTTGATTTTCAAGTTTGATATTTTGGACCTAAGCTGTTGCATATAGAGTCTGATATTCAGTAGGACTCAGCTTTTGAATCTTGAGTTGATATTCACAAGGATTTAGACCCTTGAATCTCGAGGTTTATATTCATCAGGACTCAAACCCTTGAATCTTTAGTTTGATATTCACTAAGAGTCAAGCCCTTGAGTCTCAAGTCAGATATCCTAATTACTTAACTGTAAATGAATATCTCATCAACCTCTTGGTGTTTGTTGTGTAATTGTGATGTTGCATTGGAGTGACATCAAAATAACTCATGGTTTTTTTTTAATCTCTACATCCACAGGATGTGGTGACGTTTTCTACCACAGGCCAAGCCAATACGCTGCAGCTCTTTGAACTGTTTAGCTCTGGCAGCATCATTGTGAAGAGTTCCCTTCTGGACCTACCCACCAGTCTATATCAGGTGATGGTTTTAGACCACAGGGAACAGGAGAAAGAAAGAAAGGATAGAAGGGAGGGGATAGAAAGAGACAAGATGGGGAGGAAGATACAGAGAGAGTGGGGAGCAGGGATGAAGAGAGAAAAAAGAATGAAGAGTCATAGAGGGAAATAATTTGAAATTTTAAGTCGTTGATTTTTTATAAAGGACTAAATTTGTGTATTTCTCTCTATTGGCCCTTTATATGAAGACAAAAATACCCTAGCAGCATGAGGGAACAAGTAACCAGAGAACAATAATCTCAGAGGGCATGGAGGAGCAAGAGGGAGTGAAAAATGAGATGAAGGAGAAGAAGAAGTTAGATTAAGTATTACAAACATTCACATTAGTTTTTTTTCCTCCAAATCTTTAAATCATAATTTGTACAAAAAAATAAATAAAATTTACAACTTCATTATCTTGATGCCCAGATGGATGTTGTGGCAACTGATGATGGAGTACCCCAGCGCTCAGCATTCGCAACTGTGCGGATCACAATCCTACGTTATCCAGGAGATCCACAGATCATAACCAACCCATGCCAAAATACTTTTAACGAGAACCTTGTCATTGGACCTACTAATACTCGCATTGTTGTCCAAGACAACAGCCTAGCAGTAAGTGTTTTCAGTGCAGCTGCTTCTGCTTGATATAGACTGCTCTGCAACCCAGAATAATATGTTAACTTCATTTTTATTGCAAAAAAGAGTAAAACGAATTTATCTTGAATATTCCAATTTTACCTGTTTAAATTTTTTTGTTTGTATGCGATTTTACAGACAATATGTACACAGTACAGTATCATAAAAACCAAACTTGATAATGTATTAGCATTTTCTAATACTGGTGTCTCAACTTTCTGTACCCAGGGTAGCCTTGTGTTTGAAGAAATTGGACAATACCCAGCGCCGTCATTCTTTGATATTGACAACCAAGGAGTTATTTCCCTCACCCAGAACATTCGCAACAGTTCCTTTAAAGGCTCTTCTTTCTTGGTGAGTTCTGCTTCCCTACATATGTATTCTTACTCCTACAAGGGTATTCTTAACTCTTAAGGCACTTGGCTTTTTTTCCTTTAAAATTTGAGGTTTTTATCCTTGCTTAAAAATAATAGGTTTTTAATTTTTTATTCAGCCAAAAGTTTAGTAAAAATTTCTTTCCTATCAGAAATGTTCCACAGAAGTAAGGAAAGTGTAAAAACTTTGCCACGGTCATAATTTGTTGGGAAGTTCACAAATGGCACTGAAGAGCCTTAAAACCCTTACGACATAAGGTGTGACTTTGACTGGTTAAAGGAAGGTTTTTATGATGTAGTGTGCAGCTTTGTCTGGTTAAAGGAAGGTTTTTATGATGCAGTCTGCAGCTTTGATTGCTTAAAGGAAGGTTTTTATGATGCAGTGTGCAGTTTTGACCGGTTAAAGGGAGGTTTTTATGATGCAGTGTGCAGCTTTGTCTGGTTAAAGGAAGGCTTTTATGACGCAGTCTGCAGCTTTGACTGCTTAAAGGAAGGTTTTAATGATGCAGTGTGCAGTTTTGACCAGTTAAAGGAAGGCTTTTATGACGCAGTCTGCAGCTTTGACTGCTTAAAGGAAGGTTTTTATGACGCAGTGTGCAGCTTTGACCGGTTAAAGGGAGGTTTTTATGACGCAGTGTGCAGCTTTGACTGCTTAAAGGAAGGTTTTTATGATGCAGTGTGCAGTTTTGACCGGTTAAAGGGAGGTTTTTATGACGCAGTGTGCAGTTTTGACTGTTTTAAAGGGAAGTTTTTATGATGCAGTGTGCAGTTTTGACCGGTTAAAGGGAGGTTTTTATGATGCAGTGTGCAGCTTTGACTGGTTGAAAGGAGGTTTTCATGATGCAGTGTGCAGTTTTGACCGGTTAAAGGGAGGTTTTTATGATGCAGTGTGCAGTTTTGACCGGTTAAAGGGAGGTTTTTATGATGCAGTGTGCAGCTTTGACTGTTGAAAGAGGGTTTTCATGATGCAATGTGCATCTTTGATTGAATAGAGGGTTAATGGTACATCCTGTAGCAGTAGTGCTGAATACTCAGAGTGAAACTTTTTCATGACTGGCCTGTGAATGTCAGTCAACACATTGCTATGCCTGGTTGTCACATCTGATCTAGCTCTGGAACTTATTCAACTCGTAATCTGTAGATCCTAATGGTATTGATAATGATATGCTAATATTTTATGATATTTGATGATAAGGAGGACTATTTTGAGGCCAGTAACAGAAGAGGATGATGAAGAGGAAGAGTAGAAGGAAGCTGGAGATAGCGATGATAATACAATAATGATGATGAGTCTAATAATGTTTATGATGCCTTTGCAAAATATTATTATGGGACTATTATGCACAGCAACCACAAACACTGAAGCTTGTTTTGTTTGGGTAGACAACATACTGTTCCACCTGTTCATTGATGTAGCAGTTGTTTTTAAATACGTTTTTAAGAGTAAGATACTGGATTCAAAACTTATCGGGAAGTAGAATATCTCTTGAGGTCAAGCCTTATGATTTGGATTTTACACATAATACTTTACAGAGAAAAAAATTCAATCTTTTTTTTTCCACAAATTAACACCCCATATCTTGGCTGACAATCAGTAAAACTTTATTCAGGTGTGACTATTGTTAACTTCACAGAAAGAGGTATCAGGTTGTTTTAACGGCTTAAAATGTTCACAATACAACTTCCTACCCATTGTTTTTTCCCCAATTTTTTTTAAAAGCAAAGCTAACAATCTCCTATCTTGGCTCAGGATCAAAGTAGCCTCACCCACGTTTCAGCATTCTAAACCTTCTAGAAAGAAGGTTAAGGCTGTCTCGATGATTAAAATTGTTCACAATACAATCATGACTCACTCAAACTGGCCTCCAGACAATTGTAATACAATTGCACAATTACTAATTGTACCTAAATGTAATGTATCATTGTTCATTTGATTGATTAGATTTTAGGCCTATGTGTCTGGTTGTCTTTGTTGTTGATTCTGATTTATGAGGAGAGGAATCATTGCTTTTTTTAATTCTAAATTTTCTGTTGATATTTTCTTTTGCCTCTTCTTTGTGAAAATTGTAATTTCTTTAAACTTTGTTTTCAATGTGTTTTACTGTTGCATAGCTCTAAAAGAGAAAAATATGACATTTGCCTTAATTTTTTAAAATACAGTATACCGTGAGGGTATATGACAGTCTGCGGCCAAACCGTGAGAGCCAAGTGACCTGTACCTTCTTCATTACGCGTAATCCAAACCCCCCGACCTGGGATATCAATGACTTCAGCACAACCATCAGGGACTCCCACCCAGTGCTGGGAGACGTCACATCTGTGACTGCTTCAGATGTCGATCCTCAGGTAAAAATACAACCATGACAAACCAATCAGTGTAGATTTCAGGCTTACAATACGAAATAAGATCTTAATTGCTGGATGGAATTATAGAAAGTAGTTGAAAAATGCCAAAACCATAACGTTTTTTTTTTTGTTGTTTTTTTTTATTTTGCTACTTTGCTTCCATCGCCTTGTGAGTCGTGCACACTTTCTCTTTCCTGCAAGTGTATACAATTTAATAAAGTTACTGCATAACACTAAAGAAAGATTGATGAAATGTATTATAAGGTATTTTCCCTTCTTTCTTCTTTTTTTAATCAATGGTATGCACATAATTTGAGAGGTAGGATTGAGAATAAGCTTATCAATTCCTCTTACATATTGTTGCTAAGGACAAAACTCACAACTTTGGCTCACTTTTCCTCTTTCGAATAGAATAATTTCAATATTGAAATACCATTTATGAACTCCAAACTTTGAGTTTGACTAAAAACCTTGGGTTTGTGCATTTGTGTCTGTCTCTTAATGTAGGATGATGGCCAGATAACTTACAGTTTGATCGGTGAAACTGCTCAAAGAAATCTGGTTTCAGGCCCCTCGGACTATTTCTTGATTGACTCAAACACAGGCACAATTAAGCTGGCTCAGGCCCTGAAGGGCAGCAACATTGACAGCTTTACGGTGAGTGTGTCACTAGTTCTCATTGCTGCCATATCACCATCATCTCTATGATGTACCACCACACTTCAAAATTAATGTGATCTTCATCATTTATCAATCTCTAATTATCATCCACATGATTGCACTCAACATCTTGTTTATTGTCATGTTTCTACCTTCCTGCAGGTTTTTTTTTTATTTTTTTAAAGTTGGCTAGAAATCACTATGACTCAGTTTGACTCTCTCTAGCTCATTTTCTGCACCTTTTTTACACATCCAGCTGACAGTCCAAGCTTGCGACAATGGCTTCCCAATTCTCTGCATTACCAAGACTGGCACCATCACAGTAGATTATACGGGCTTCCCACCCGTATTTGTTCCGCCTAGCTACTTTCAGCAACTGGAGGAGAATGCTGCAGCTGGCGACTTTGTCCTGCGTGTCACAGCCACAGATCAAGATATGCTCCCCAGCGTAAGTTTTTTTTTTTCTCCCACGTACATTGTAATAGATATTGTAGAGACCCTTTGTTTCCTAATCAGGATTAAAAAACTTTGTGATATTTTAATATCTTGCTACATTTCATATTTGGTGTTTTCTGTTATAAAAATATTTTGCTAAATTGAATCTACACATAATTGAAACAAAATGTCTTGAGACCACTCAAAATTTGTTAGATGTTGGTTTTGAAAAAAAGACCATAAAGAACTTTTTCTGCCTTCTTTAAATTGTCTTTTACTTTTACAAAGTTAAAACTGTTATCCTTGGCACAAATCTCAGTCCAGCTTTCAGCATTACAAAGCTCACAGGACTGGTTCAGGTTATCACAAAAGCTGATAAAGTTTGCTTTATCCATTTCTCAGATCAGAATCCTTCAAGAATTTTTTTTAAGCCTGTTTTTTTTTACTTTTTAAAATTGTTTTTCAAAGACTATATCCCTTGCCATAACTCACAGCTAAAATTAAGCTTTGATCTGAGAAACTTGCATCATTTGCAGAGCTAATTTCGAAAGTGTGATACCAAATAATAGAAAATATGCAAATTTCAAGTGATCAATTTGTGCAAAGTGAATGTCCTGATTTGAAACTTGAATTCAAAATGTGTTTGCCATCTGTAGTAGTAGTAGTAGTAGTTAGTAGTAGTTGCAGTGGTAGTGGTGGTCACTGCAGAAGATACAGCATTAGTGCTTATTATTGTTTTCCTCATCATTGACATCTCCCCCACCATTGTCCTCACTGTCATCATCTTGGTTTTAGTCACAGTAACATTAAATGTAGTGTTTAGTTGAAGCCATTACAGTATTCCTATCATCTTATTTCATGATAATTTGGTTGCAGTAATCATTATCACATGAGCATTATAAATAAATTTTTGTGGTATTTATTGTTACACTATTTATATCTCAGTGCTGTCTTAATCATGATGATATTTTGTCGCTTCCAGAGTTACCTGGTCTATGGATTTGTTAACCCTCCACCACCGTACTTCCTTCTGGACGAAAGATCTGGTAACCTCACCGTGGCCAAATCCTTCTTCTTTGATCCTGAGCCATCCTACGGGGTAAGGGCTTGGACTCATATGTCTTACTTTGATTTGTTTTGTTTTTGTTAAAAAGTGAAGAGAAAAAAAAGGGGTATAATTAAGCTTAAAATCTTTTAAAGAAATTTACCAGAGTGGAAATTTCATGCAGTCATTTGTTAAGTGGCATTATGTTATACCTATCTTGATTAAATTGCTGTCGAAAAAAGTCTTAATCTCTGAAAGTGCAATTAGCAACTTGGAAACATTTTTCAACATTCAAGTTCTCAAAAGATTATCTTTGAGGTGTGTCTAAAGAGGCTATGATACATTGTGGACAACTCTGAGTTAGCCAAGTGAAAATCAGTATATTGCCCATAGTCTTAACACTGATGATACTGCTTTTCATTTGACTACTGCAGAACTCACTGGTAGACCTTTGTATCGGTAGATTTATTGGGCATATCAATTTCAGCCTGATAAAAACACAGCTGCATTAATAAACTGCAGACGCATTAGGTGATATTCTCTGTTTTAATCTGCATCATTATAAAACAGTTTAATTTGGTTATTGTTTGTTTTTCCTATAGAAAATTTTACTTTTTTTTTTCAGTTCCAAGTCACTGCCTACGACATCTCAGACCCAGATCGCGTAGCCACTGCCCCGGTCACCATCATCATAAACCGTAACTCGGCTGGACCAGTGTGCACCACTAATCCTGTGCAGTTCAGCTTCTTAGAATACCAGACAGTGCCTTCCATTGTTGGAAAAGTCACGGCTGTGGACCAGAATGGAGTAAGTTCTCTTTCTCTTGTAGGTTAGATGAGACTCTCATGACATGCAGTGGTATCCATAAATAGACTGATTATCCCTGTGTGTGCCCAACAGTTCTCTATCTCTCTCCCTCTTCTCTCTCTTCTCTCCTTCTTTCTCCTTCTCTCTCTCTGTCAGACACTCTTTTGTTCTCTACTGACCCAATCGTTTAATTTACCATAAAAAACATATTTTTATCTATCCATTCATGGATCTTTGTGTGTGCATGTGCCATGATCCATCCATCTGTGAATTTATTGTGCCCTCTAACTATCCATTCACTCATCCATTTTTAAATGTATCTATCCTTCTATCTATCATTCATTTATCCTCTTTACAATTATGTATCAATTGTTACCTTTAATATGTCCATCCCTTCATGTATCTGTCTATCCATCTATCATCTACGTATCAAAATACCCGTCAGTATTTTGTTCAGTTTAACAAAGCCAATTTAAGATTGATATGACAATTAAAACACTACACTGAATTTGCTTACAGGATGATGTGCAGTACACACTGAGAAGTATTAACCCACCACCAACCAATGCAAGTGACCCAGACTTCTATGTAGATTTCAACACTGGCAATATTTGGCTGTTTAAATCAAAGGAGAACCCAGTGTTTACAACATATGAGGTATGAGATAGACCTATGAATGAAAAGTGGAGAAAGAGAGAGAGAGAGATAGAGAGAGAAAGATAGCAAATGAATTTCAGACTGAACAATAATTTTTCAGAATATTTTATATCTTGCAAAGCCAAAAAAATGAATCTACATTAAGCTCTGTTTTATTTATTTATTTTTTTTTTTGTAGTTGTCCATAAGGGCAGCAGATGTGAGGTCAAACAACATCAAAACGGACAACTGCAGCGTAACCATCACTGTGATACGTGACATTGCACCAAGTTTCACCAACCCTAATGCAGATCGTACCATCTCTGAATTCCAGCAGTTGGGAGAAGTGACACGTGTCTCAGCTGCAGATCAAGATTTACAGGTACATTTGTAACAAAACTTTCTCTATAAGATTGGAGTGAGATTTTATTTTGATCTTGATTTGGTTGAACACGTTTATTTCTTTGGGCCTGTTCTGGTAGTCTGATTCAAACCTATGATGCTAGGTCCGACTCTCCTCAGCTATTTCAGCACCAACTGCGCTTCAGAATTGTCAGTAGCCAGAACAGTACTTTTTGTTTACATTACATGTATGCACATTTTTAAAAATATTTTTCTACGAAATGACTAAATGTTAATCTGTATTGCTCAAGTGCTTCAGTTGATGATCCAACAACTTCAGCTAATCACTCATTTGTTCAGAATATCTTTGGTTTCACTCGAGTTTTACATTACCCATGAAGTTTGAAAGATCTTTCTTTGGATTTTTTTTACATTCAGATTTTTTTTTTTTTCATCTTTTCGGGTAAGAAAGAAATAATGGAATTTTTTAACTGAAAGTTTTTTTACAAATATTTTTTTTAAAATCAGGGCTTGCTCATCTATAACTTGGTGGGAGACTATCCTTCTGAGCAGTTCTTCAGTGTGAATGCTGCAACAGGCAGTGTTTCCCTCATCCAGAGTCTGACAAACGATGGACTGGCCCTTGGCTCTTATTCTGTAAGTCTTGCTTGAATGCTAGTCTAACTAAAAACAGGACTTACCTGTGAAAGACATTCATAAAAGATGCTCCTACACTAAATGAATTAATTAATATCGCAAGGATGAAAATTGGAACAAAAAATGGTTTCTTTTCTGCTCACATACAAATGCAGTTATATAGATATTATTTTCCAAAAATATTTCATTTTTTTATCAGCCAGTCCTAATGGATTGGATGTCACAAATTTAATTTTCCGTTTTTTGTATAAATGCATTAAAAATCCTTTTTAAAAACGGATTGATTTTCTCTGCTCCTTTAAAGATAAATTTGATTTGATGTATTCCACTTTTTTATTGCTACAAATTTTTACTCAAAGAAATATTTTAATATACCAGTTATGAGAAATATGCAAAATGCTATTTTTGGCTTATTGAACCACTATAAAGACATATTTTTCTTGGTTGACCCTATCACCCTAATCAGTCATAGCATGTACGGCAATGAGTAGAGCAAATCCAAAATGTATTCCTTTGAAAAATAATAAAACAATGTCTTTATTGGTAACTTCATTTTCATTATTAATTTGAGGCATTGCCAACTAGGCAGAATTAATTTGTAGTTTTTTTTGTTCTTCTTTTTTATTAATTGTCTAATTTATGATTTGTCTGCCTTATACTTAGATATTATTTAATTGTATTTAATTTTTATCTTCAATCAGCTGCGCATTGAAGCTTACGACAATGCACGGCCAAAACGAGTTGCAACACAGAATGTGGTGATCACCGTAGCTCGTAATGTCAACGGTCCTGTCTTTGTTCCAGCTAGCTACACCAGGAGAGTGTCAGAAACAATTCCCTTGGCCACATCTGTCATTCAGGTGACAGCTACAGATCAAGACAATGTAAGTGCAGCTTCCAAAAAAGTTCTTAATTTTGTAACAAAAGGCAAAAAAGAACACTGGCATGGCCTTTAATTATAAAACTTACACTTTTATAAATGGCTTTTGTAACTTGCCAAATAAGATTAACTTAATTTGATACAAATAATGATCTTTTGCCTATTCCACAAAACTTGACTCATTATTTGAAATGTTGCAACTGGCCCTTGAAGAAGTTTATATCATTTTCACTCAAAGGTCGGCACTTATTTACAAGATATCCTGAGACAAATAAATTTAATATCTTGCAGCTGAAAATTCAATGCAGGCAGAAAAAACTGACTTCACTACCATAATGGTTTCTAAACAGGTGATATTAAATGCTCAGAAATTAGTAAAAAAGAGCAACCTTGAAACTCACATCACCTGAAAACCTGTTTATCAAATCTCTAATTCCTGAGAGAAAATAATTGAAGACCTTATACAAGAACTTTACAATGAATGGATTAATTATTGTGCATCACTAAATTTTCAGCATACACTACTGCAAGTTCCTTGGTAGATTTTTTTAGAAATAATACCAAAGTTAATGAAGATTGTTCATCTTAATGAATGTAAAATAATTCAATTTCATTTATTGTTCCCAAGCATGCAAAAGTCTGTTTATTTTTATGTAGTTGGTCAAACACAACTCTGTAGGCCAAGTTGGCCTACATCCATGCTTACATTCTACTAATCGCTCATTGGTTTTCTCATCCTGTATTCAGGAACCTCTGACATTCAACATTACCAGTGCCACCACTGATGGGCTTGATGTCTTTTTCATGGACGGAGACACCATCAAGACCAAGGCTGATCTGAGACAGGCTGACAATGCATACACGGTAAGAACGGGCCTTTGAGATCTCACATGGCCTCTCTGTCAAAATTAAAACATTTAATGGGTTTGGTATCTTGAGAGAACTTTTTTTGCTTTTCACTTTACATGAGGAAAAAAAAGACTTTGATGCAGTTTGTAAAAATAAATGGCTATAAATGAGTTGAGATTCAATTTAAAAGATATAGTAGTTTTTATTAATATATAATCATGCATCATATTGTCTTCAGATATTGTTTGTTTGTTTTGTTCAGTTGCTAGACATTGCAAATATAATTTAAGAGAAAGAAGATCGGTGAAGCTTTGTCTCTGCCAACAAGATTGATCAAAGCTTAAATGGAAAAGTGAAAAAAAAAAAAGATAAAGTGAACACTTTTTTTCTCTTTAAGAACCCTCTTGCAACTTCTTCGAAATACATTAGCATTATGAGGGTCAGGATTTATTCTTGATTTTGTTTTCTTTTATAAGCCCTAACAAATTATTTGACTTGCATGAACAGTTGACAATCACTGCAACAGACCCACGAGGGCGCAGCGCCAATGCAGTTGCTACTATTAATGTAGATCGGGTAACTGCTGACCAGCCCCCACAGTTTGATCAAGCAACCTACACGACTGGAATCAACAGGTACCAACAAGTGAACACTGTTGTTATACAGACACGTGCAACGGATCCGGACATCCCAAATCAGCAGGTAAGCTTGTGTGTGTAGCATGATGGTCTTTAAACATGAAATGCAGTCACAAGCTGGGCAATGCTTTAAATGGAAACATCTCAAAAGAGAAAAAAGTTCGAGTTTGGAAAGACTAAGCATGGCCTATTCAATCTATTCTATATTACAGCTGTAATTAATTCTCAGTTCTGCCAATAGTATTGAAAACAAACTGCAAGCAGCAGAAATGGTTTATTATGAGCATGCTGAGAATGTGATCGTCAAATATGAAAGTATAGAATGAGATTAATGTTAAACCTACCCGAAGTATTAGGAATAGTTTTTTTTACAATAATCATAAAACTATCAGGAAACTTCATCTTCTCCTTCAAACGTCTCCTTTTTGCCCTAACTAAAAACTAAAATTAAACGACTATGTTTTACTCTTTTTTTTTTAAATTATATAATTAACATTTTTAAAATATGTTTTTGTGTACACGGTGAAGTTATTCATATTATTTTCCTTTTCGCAATTATATTGATGATGCTGCTGCTCAATTTTTGAAAAAAATTTTTTTCTCATCTTTTGCAAAGCAGCGATGATTTTTCTGTTTTGTATTGTTTGTTTTTAGAAACGAGATATAATTTTTTTTTTTTTGAAATTTTCTACCAGTCCCGCATCAAGTATGAAATGACTAATCCACCTGGCTACACATACTTCAGTATAAACCGTGACACAGGTGCCATCAGCCTTGATGTTCCCTTGACACAGAATGTGAATGAGGCAGCTTTCTACACTGTGAGTGTTACATGTAGTCACATTTGTACACCTGAGATGAAGTTATGTGTTCTTACTCTTAGTAGCAAAAACATAATTATAAAAAATGTTTATGTTCCTTGATTTATAACAATCAGGTGTCCCTACAAACAAATTTTCTGTGCCCTGTCCACATCTTTCCAACCTAGACGCAGGTTCTAGAACCCAGACACCTATCAACAAAGACTCAGTGGTGCTTTTGATAAAATATAGCTATTGCTTTTGCAGATTCATTTACTTTTTTTCTTTCCTCAGATTACAGAGTGAACAAGAATGATACATTAAATCTTGAACTGTAATGGATTTTAATATTATTTTACATGTAACAAATAATAAGGGGATCTGTAGACATCTTAAATTCATACAAGAAAAAAAATACAGTCGTTCAATTTAAGAGGGGAAAATAAAGGAAATCTGTGCCTAGCAACAAGGAGATCAGATTAACACAAGCTCCATTTAGTTTTTCAGCCACAAGAGTGTTTTATACATGACTTTGAAAATATTTGTTTTGTAATTTTAGTTTGAGCTGACTGCATATGATGAGCAGAATCCTGATTTGCAAGCCACTGCTTATGCTGTCATCTTTGTGGACTTTAACCCTAATGCTCCAGTGTTCAGGCAGCTGAGCTACCAGGAGGCAATCAGCGAGTATTTTGCTATCGGTCGCTCTGTGTTGGCTGTCAATGCTACGGATGCTGATAGTGTAAGTTTGACTTTCCATTGTGGTTACCATAACTACATTTGCCAAAACACCTATTATCAGATAGGACAGGATATGATTAGAATTGAAGTTTATCTGCAGGAATATGTATTCTTTCTGAAAATATGAATTGTTAGATTCTCTTTCATATATTTGTTTGTCTTTCTTCCAAACCCAGGATGTAGTGCGATACTTCATGGATCAGAGGTCTTTTGCTGTTGTGCCAGCTGCACAATTCTTTTCCGTAGATCCAAATGATGGTACTGTCTATGTGATCGATGACCTTACCACAGCACCTCTCAACCGCTATCAGGTGAGTCAGTTCTCTACAGGTCAATAGTTTAGATAAAAATCTTTAATCAATCTCTTTGTTACACATTAAGTATTCTCCTTAATTAAACAAAAGTTTCCATACCAGTATGAAATATTCATTTAAATTTTCTTGTATTGCTTTGTTTTCTTTTTTTTTCAGGGTTTTGGTCTCTATTTTGTGCAAATTGCATGTCTAAAACAACTTAAATAATCCCTATTTCTCATAGCAGTTTTGTTACTTGCACTTTCTTACAAAGCCTTCATATTTCATTCAGTTCTAAACTGTTTTAACCGATCTTCTTTTCATTGTTTACAGTTCAATATAGTAGCCTACGATAACCGGATACCAATGCAGACAACAAGTGTCACTGTGACTATCGACATTATCCGTGACCAGTTTGCTCCAGTCTGTAACCAGAGAGTCACTCAGAATGTACCAGAGAACACCGCTGTCAACAATTCTGTCGCTCTCTTCCAGTTCCAAGCTTCAGATGCAGACAATACGGTTAGTGCAAGATTACACACCCACTTAGGTTTTGCTTTTCTCACTCATTAAAGATCAGGAGTTAGTAATGCTTTGAAAAGTGTTGCAAAACATCAAGTAATAAATCTAATTTGTCAAAAAGAAGAGAGTAAAAAAGAGAAACCACCTCACGTGAGCACAACAAATAAAAGTGTAAAGATCCTTGGGCATGCAGAGATGACTGTAAGGGATTGAACTTAATTGAAATTGAAAATAAAACTGTTGCAAACTTAAATTTCTGTTGCAGAAGAGAGAGTACATTTTGAATCATTTTTTTTAAATGACAATTTGTTTGTGGCTTAATTATTTTCATTTGACTGTTGTAATGTAATGGCTGGGAAAGAACTAATTTGCCGACTAATGCAAAATGAAGCCAAACTGATTACCTGCTTCTCTGTTGGTGGGCAAATTGTTGTAGAGCTTGCATTGGGATTTGAAAAGACCTTTCCTTGTAGGTTGAAACTCCTGTTCGTGTCTAACCTCTGAAGGGGTGTCAAAAGTCTGAGATACTGAGCCAACGAATGAGGCTGCTTCTCCTACATTCTTTTGGGATTATACAGTGAGAGAGAGCTTCTGTGTTCAATCCTGCTCTTTCCACCTTTTGAACACTTCTATCACTGCATGTAATTCTTCTTATGTTTTTTAGACAAGCATGTGGATTTCAAAATAGTATGGATTGTACCCCATCATACACACACCTTTTTTGAATAAATGAATGAACTAGCTTTTTCCTTTGCATCAATACAGGGAGGTTCATTCACATTTGGAAACACAGGAAATGATGTATCGAGGGCTTATTTCCGCGTGGCTTCAGATGGCTCTGTCTTTGTTAACTTCCCACTCACTTCCTCAAACACCAACAGATTTGAGGTAAGTCAAAACAAAGAATTCAATACTCTGTGTCTGAAAAAATCTTCAATGTAATTGAGTAGCTGTGTCTCTCTAGGAGATGTGGTGCTCAATACATGAGCATGGGGATTTTGGGTGGATTTTTCATCTAAAAGATCTTTTGAAGATGTTTAACAGCATTGTCAGATCAGAGTAGTTTTATTCTTCATCATCACTAGATACTTCATCTTTTTGCCGTTATGGTTAAGAAGCAGCAAGCAATTACAAGACATGCCAAGAATTTTTCTGCCTGAGTACCCTCCCAAATTATGTACCGATCCATCCTTATCAGTTTTACCATTTTGATCATCATCATCATAAATATTGTGGCTGCTTTTTCATTATTGTCATTGCTATTGCTGCTGATGACACCGCTTTACTCTTTGCACTTGCCTTGTAAAAAAATTCCTTTTGAATTGTGATTTGAACTCTTAAAATGTCACTTACTCACTTTTAAGCAGTGAATACAATTTATGATCAATACATCACAACAGATTGAACAGTTTATACAACGTATTTTTCTTATGCACTTAAACAATCTTTATCTATAAACTTTGGCTTAGTCAATTGTATTAGAACCTACTCATTTTTCTTTTGAATTTCCTCTTTCCCAGTTGGTGGCATCGGTCTACCAAAATGGAATCCCTCAAAAAGTGGGCAATTGCTTTGCCACCCTGACCATTCTGCGTAACCTCAACGGCCCACAGTTCACCACTAACTCAGTCCAGCGCACTGTATGGGAGTATGAGCCGATAGGGTTTGAGATTGATGATGTTGAGGCAGTGGATGCTGATGGGGTAAGTGCAAAAAGTTGATGTTTCAGGTTTACATATAACTGTTTCACCCAATAATCATCATTCCCAAAATAATCTTCTTGTTTACCTCTCTCTCTCTCTCTCTCTCTCTCTCTCTCTCTCTCTTTCTCTCTCTCTCTCTCTTTCTCTCTCTATCTCTCTTTCTCTCTCTCAATATATATATATATATAATATGCTTGTTGCTGAATGGCCAGTTCTACAATTGGGACAGGTGAGTTAAACTGCAAAACCATTATTTAGAAGAGAGAGGGAGAGAGAGAGATCTCGATGAAAGCACAATTTAACTAATGAATTTTTGCTAGTTTAAATCTAGATTTTTGTAAATATAAAACTATAATTAAGCCTTGAATTTAGATTTCTAGGCCTATCTAGATCTTGACAAGGATTTTTTGATTTAGATATCTAAGCTAGAATCTAGACCTTTGCTTTCAGACACAGCCAAACAATGAATCTAGAATCTAGAATTGAATTACCAAGATAAAGAATGATACCGCTTTGTTTACCTAGAATTCATCGTGAATGAAAGCAAAGCTATAATAAGGCCTTTTATCTAGATTGATAGTCAGGCCTACCTAGATATCGGTCTATTGATGCTTTGATTTAGATATCAAATCTAGAATCAAAACCTTCGCTTCCAATACAGCCCTGAGTGAAAGCCATTGATTAGTGTATCTCTATGGCTTCATCGTAAATAATCTTTTTTGAATGATAAGGGACTTAAAACAGATTCCTTCAAAAAACGTTGAAGTGGTTTTCACAAAAATAAAGACTGGGTAATCAATAACGATATACTTGGAGGGTTTGTAGATTAGGCCTTGCTTGTGATGAGTATGTAACTAGTTTTAACTGATTTTGGCAAAGCTCTTAACAAGTAAAAATGTGTTTTCTATTATGTATGGTTTCTTTGGCTTTGATTTTGCAATTTTTGGAGGTCTTATGGCTTCATAGAAATGTCAGACTTATCCTGCTCTTTTAAGGCTTAACTTAAAAAAAAAAAAGATAGCAACCATAAACGACCAGCAGTTACACCTCCACGTATTCATTATATGATTAGTTATGGTTGTTGATACCTTTTTTTTTCCCAGGATCGAGTTCGATATTTCATCTCAGGAGATCCTGAGGACCAGGAATATTTCACAGTGGATGACCTTTCAGGCCGCATCACACTCAGAAAGCAGCTTGTTGATAATGCTAATGTCAATGCATACTCTGTAAGTGTTACAAATATTCCTCTATCATCTGTTTTTATCTTTCTTACTTTTGTCAATATTTGATGCTTTTGCCTAATCTGAGAATGGTTGTTGTATGTTTTGTTTCAATAATATTTTTTTAATTGATTTTTTTTAACATCGTTGGATATTCTTTTTATGTTTTTGTACTGTTCTTGGTCCATGTTTTTATATTATCATTTCTTCTCTTAAAAAATAGCACATCATTCAGGAGCATAAGTGTTTAAAGCTGTGCCTTGTTTGTGAAGATCCCAAGTTTGATTCTATGGTAGTGGGGATGAAATTTCTCTCTAAACTTTACATTATTGTTCAATCTGGACAGAAAGTCAGAGATCCTTCATATAGTTAATGGGCTTTATTTCAGTAAACTAAAAGCATTAGCATGGTTTGAAATCCGTGATTTCTTTTTTTGTACTTCAGTTCACTCTTCAAGCAACAGATGATCGCCCAACCCCTCAGTTTTCAAGCATTCCTGTGACTGTGAACGTGAGGCGGGACATCCGGCCACAGTTTGTCAACCTGCAGACATTTGTGCAATTGGATGAAGATGACAGGACAGGCCAGCTAGTTTTGCAGACGTCAGCTAATGACGCGGACATCATTGTGAGCTCAATAGCATTTCTCTCATGTTTAATTTTGATCATCATCCTGCCTGCCTGTCACGAGATACTGCATTATAAAACATTTCAAACATAATATGGCACAAACATATATAAAACTGTGTTGTTTTAAAATCTATTTGAATTTTTTTTGTTTTGCTGGTCTGTAATAATTTATAACATGTTGTAGCAAAAGTTCAAAAAGTTTTATTAAATTTTTTTTTTCTTCCTACCTCCTCTTTTATTTTTATGTGCTTTACTTTTGGCTGTAATTTTTAAACCTTTGATTATTGTCTGGTATTACTATCTGACAATGATTGAATGAACTCTTGAATTTCTCATGACTCATCTCCAGGGATCTATCCAATATGCTTCAAGTGGCCGAAATGGTGCACAAGCTTTCTTTGCAATTGATCCAACCAGTGGAGGTATCCGACTCATCAGAGATCTAAACACAGACACAAGCACCTCCTATACTGTAAGTCATGGTTAATCTTTCATCAATGCATCTCACAAATTAGTTTACAGACATACATGTCAAATGTACCAAACTCCTTTGAAGAATGCTTCTGAGTTCCTTTCTCTTGAAAACAGGTTTCCGTGTAAATCAGTGAAAGGAGCTAAAAATTAATCAAAGAATAGAAAGATATACAAACTGTGTGACAGCATTGCTAATACCATTTATGAGTTTTGCTTATGTGCTTAACATTCTAATTTGATATCTTTCATGGTAATAAGATTTATTAGTATAAAGCCTTGGATCATTAGCATCACAACCACGCTCTCCTGCACCAAATCAAACTAAAAAAATCTTAGAGATACGTCATCTGGATTGAGCTTTGCTTAAGTAGCTAACCAGTGGCTACATTTTTTTTCGACAGTTTGATATCTATGCATTTGACACGGGCCTGCCCCAAGTCCGTAGCCTCCTTCAGTCAATCACATTCACCGTTACGAGGAACCAGAACCCCCCTGTGTTTGTGACAGACCCATACCGATTTACCATTGATGTTGACAATGCTGGTGTCAATCCGGGCTACTTCATTGGACAAGTTAACGCCACTGATGCAGATGGGGTAGGTTTCTTGAGGGGCTATATTCACTTTGTTTTGGTTTTGGGGCAAAGGTGTTTCTTTTGCTTTGAAAGTAAATTTAGTTTATTACCCAGCATAACTGAATTAAAAATAGAAAATTTGCATATTTGTGTATTCGTTTTCAATCATAAAAAAGGGCTATAAAAATTCTTTGAAAAAAATTATTTAAAAAATAAGTTTTCTAATTCTGCATCACTATGAATTTATTACATTTTTTTTTTAATTCAAAATTTGCTTTTACTTTCTACAATATTTTGCAATAGGTTATTGAATATATATTATAAAGCATTTAAAATGTACCAGGAAGCTCTCTGTTATTCTTTTTATTATTTTCCATTTTTTGAAATCATGTATCATCTGGTTTTTCTTGCATGATGCCATCACCATTCCATGACTTAAATACTAATGGTCTAATTTTTCATAACTCAATAAAAGACACAATATGTGAAATGTAAGCGCTCTTAATTGTTTTTCATTTGTCTCCTTCCTTAACCTCTCTGAGATGCTTTGTTTTACACAAGTAGCGTTTTTAAAACACTTATCTTCTGAACCATCATCATCATTCAATAACTGCTTTTAAGTATCAGCCACAATGCTGGCATATTTTGACACATTGTCCAACCATAATGTTACCAAATTCAAAGTTTTTCAATCCTTATCTTGTTTTTTTTCCTTCTGCTTCATTGAAATTATTCACATTATTTATTTTGCCTGCGTATATCAATAACTTTGTAAAAAAAAAAAAAAAAGATTTTCTAATTCAAATTGCTAAAGATCTATGGGTTTATTGAAATTTTGTTCATTTTTATTCAACAGGATATTCCATACTACTCAATGAGCGCCATCGACAATTCTGCCAACTACATCTTCTTGGACAGATCTTCAGGCAGCCTGTACCTGATCAACTCTCTGACTAGTCTACCGGCAAATCAGAATCAGTTTGCGGTAAATAGATTATCACATCATTTTATAGACCACGCTGCCTTCCCTTCATGCTGTTTGTTATCCGCCCCATTGCTTTGTGAAATGAGTAAATCCACTTGCAAAAATGTTTACAAGAGTCTCAGAAGCTCATTAGTAAAGGTGCTTGTAGCTTAGAAGAGGAGCCAAAGGTTAAATTAACCTGAAGTCTTCAAGGAATCTCCAACTTAGGCTATTGGCCTGACATTATGAGGATGATAAATGAGATTCCTCAGGCAGAGCTGTATCAGTGACTTTCCATTGAACTTTTGAACTAGTAATGATAATCAAAAACGTTCTTGTGTGTATCTCATCTTAAAATGTGGTGCCTTTGGGCAAGGTGAGAGAGTATGGTTTTGTTATGTTAAATACACCGAGAGTACTTACAGAGATAACATGAGTGTATTAACATTTCTCCAGTTTGAGGTCATAGCTACAGACCGATTTGTGCAGCCTCTGACAGACACAGCTCAAGTGTTTGTGACCTTGCAGAGAGACCAGTTCCCACCAATTTTCAGCCAGAGTAATTACGCTGCAACAGTTGAGGAAACACGATCTGTGGGAAGCACTTTTGTTACCACCCCTCAAATTGCAGCCTCTGATCAAGATCTTCAGGTAGGCCAATGTCCATATCCCATCGTGTTTTTTTAAAAAAGTGGAACAAGAGTTATATCTGTTGTTGACAAACAGCAACAAACTCTTTCGAAAGCCCTTTAATATAATGCGTTCATCATATTCAGTTGTGGCTTTCTTTTTTATTTTTAGAAATATATCTTTTACAAAATTTTGCAAAAGACTAGTATGTATGGATATTTAGTAATGACTACGAATTTTTTTTTTCTCCTGGTACCTATTTAAAAGTCTGCACCTGCATGTAGTTGAAAGTTTTTAAGAACATGATGGAATGCCTATAAATGTAATTGTGTGACACGACAGGATTTTCAGTCACATCTCGCTGATGTATGTGTTAAGATGTAGCTTATCCAAGTCAAATGATCTTTCCATATCTTTATATATTATTTGTGTGAACAATGCATCGCTGGTAAAACTTAACAAGACTTTCAACAGTTAAAAGAAAAAAAAAAA
>BLXT01000744.1:766611-777705 GCA_019648995.1 Plakobranchus ocellatus | reverse complement strand
GACAAGTTCAATGTGATCGGTGATGCCACAGAGAAGAATTGTCTTATCCAGCTTGTGGAAAATCTGGACTTTGAACAAGTAAAGAGGTATGAATTCAACGTGTCAGTCACACGCAAGAACTCTCGCTCAAACGGCAGGAGGAAGAGACAGGCAAATGAGGAAAACGTTTACAAATACAGTGAGATGATTTTTTTGTTTTGTTTTGTTTTCTTGTACTTTTATGAAATTTTTTTTATAACTTTCTTGGGAGCACTTTTGATTTTAAGCCTATAATATTAAAGTTATTGCATATAGTTCAGTTTGTTATTATTTATAGAAATATTGGATGTAATTACATTGTGCACATTATGTTTAAGCATAGGAAATCGATGGTGGTGTAGACTCTTTCTGTTGTGGCTTTGAATCAGCTTACGCACCACATAAACCTGTTCAAATAAAGGTTAAAGAAAAAAACCTTTGCATTCATCCCCAGTAATCTTTTACAATACTTTAAGAATTTGTACATTTTTATTGACACTGCCTTTTTTTTAAATAGTCATTTTCACAGTTATTTCACTCTGAGCTCTATTTTACTTCCACAAATTATTGAATTCTTTTGTAGGATAATTTTACGATTTTTAAACATTATTATTGTGAATGAATGTAACGAATAAGTGAAATTCTTGTGTTATTCCATCGTTTCAATACTTCTTTCATTTACATCTGGCTTAGAATTCACACTGTGCATCAGTGAGTCTCAAAAAGTTTTCTTCATTCCTTCTCTAATCCTCAGATACATGGCCCATAACTCGGGTGATTATTGAAGTAGAAGATGTGAACGACAATGCTCCTCAATGGGTTTTAGTCCCATATCCATCCGACAATATCAGACCTCTTGCTGGCACCCAAGGCATCTTCATCACAGCCATCACTGCACTCGCTCCAGCAGAGTCAATTGTCACACAGCTCACGGTAATATGCTTTCCTTATTTTTTTCTTTTGGTTCCCCCTTGCTTATTATTCATGTATTTTTGTTTTACTGAGATTTTATTAACCTGTTGGGTGGCAACTATCTTTCCTTTTAAATTCAGCCTTCCCAGCAGTCAGTATGTATGTAAAATTCTTTTTGCTTGGTGTTTTCATCATTAAGCTCGAATTTTGTTTTTTTTCTTTTTTCTCTCCACATCAAAAAAAAAAAAAGAAAGATATTGCCTGTTGCCCCTATAATCTCAATTCTTGTTCCTCATAAAGTGATCCATGCATTGTGAAACCCAATGCAAGTGCTATGCAAATGCTAAAAAAGAATCATTAAGCATGATCATTCTGGTTCTCTCCTCTTTAGGCTACGGACATTGATAGCGGAGAGAATGGAGAAGTGCATTATGCACTTGATCTACCTCTGAATAATCCACCACCATTCCATATCGATGAAGTGGAGGGCCTCCTCATTACCACCGATGAGTTCTTTGAGCCTGAGAGATCCACGAAGATCATCCCGTACAGGCTCAGTGTTGTGGCCATGGATCGCAGTCGGGAACAGATCGGCTTCAAGTCAAATCAAACTGACTGCTATGTGAGTTTCAGGGAAGATAAACCAACCTGAACGTGGAGGATTGAAATACAAATCCTTTAAATCCCTTTTTGCTTTTGGCTTACACAAACTTATTGGGCTATGAGTTGATATCTTCAGGGCATCAAAAACAACATTGATTTATTTATACACTCTACTTATCCATAAAATCTACTTTTCTTTATCATAGAGAAGTATCTCAAAATGTTCCAGAAGTATATGACCAACTTAAAAGAAGATAGACATATATGAATTCTGCTGTAGCTATAATCACATGTAATGTTATGGATGGAAGTGAAACTTTTTCCTAACCACTGTTGAAACCAACTGGGCAGCTCACATCTGACTTTTAAATTTGAAGTAAATAACTAAGATCTAATGTTTGTTGAACTAAATAATCTTCATATTCTGTGGATGACAAAGTTAAGAATAGAGGGCTGCGCAACTCATTTTGTTATATCTGTTTTGTTTTGTTTTTAATGGGGAAATATGACAGAGTGTCAGGTTTGGACACCTTCTTATTACCTACCTCAAGCTCTTTGACACCATTATTGAGCTGCCAATTTGGCAGACTTTGGAAATTTTTAAATAGCAAAAGAAAGATATTTCTCACCATTGAAAACTTTTTTTCCTTGTGCTTAAAATTGTAGCCAAATGCTAAGATAATGACATTTTTAAAATTAAGATTCTTAAGATTAAGAAAAAAGTCTTTAAAATATCATTCTTCTGTTTTAATTCGCTGGAACTCCTGCTACCTGACTCTCTCTCTCTCTCTCTCTCTTTCTCTCTCTCTCCCTCTCTCTTCTCTTCTCCTTGCCTTTCTATCTGTCTCTTTTCTCTTCTCCCTGCCTCTCCATCTGTCCCCCATCTCTTCTCTCTGCCTCTCTATCTGTCTGTCTGTCGCTTTCTGTCTCTTTGCTCTTCTCTTTGCCTGTCTATCTGTCTTTCTGTCTCTCTCTCTCTCTCTCTCTCTCTCTCTTTCCCTCTCTCTCCTTCTCCCTCTATCTCTCTCTCTCTGTTTCTCTCTCTCTCCCTACATCATTGCCTTTTGTCTAGAAATCACAGTAAATTGTGAGTCTCTGTATATTGTGTTTTTTCCTCGGCAGGTGAATCTGATTAGACCCATCAACCGATTTGTCCTGGTTTTGGAAAACAAACTGGTCAACGAGGTTGTGGATCAGAGTGAAAAATATAGACAGTGAGTGCAGATAAAGCTTTGAATGAAGGCAGAAGTATAGACAATTGAACAAAACCACAGTATAGCTGCACACAGAAAGAACGCTTGCTTGCGATTAAAGCAAGCGCAAGATCACGAGTGCTTGCTGAATATTCACTTGTTGATTCTTTATAGCACATAGAGAGAGCTCGCGATTTGCACTTGTTCTGGCGCCTTGCGGGCTTACGGTCAGGTAGTTTCGCGCCATGGTGAACTCATCTGACGATGAAATGAAAGTTTTCTCTAAAATGTGTATGTCTTTCTAATCATGGCGGACTCGTCTGTCGATGAGCTGTTTTTACTAGACAGCCTTTTGCCTAAAATCTTTATTTTTGAAAACAGCAAGAAAGTTTGTATTTATGAAATCAATAAAAAACGAAGAAAGGAGGGTGAATGTTATCACCTATTCCTCGGCTCAAAAAGAGCCCTTGTCGTTTGAGAATGAGTGTAGACACATTCAACTACATCTTATTAAAGATAGAACCCATGATAACCAAGAATTTCTGTAACTGGCATCAACCGATTATGGCAGGGGAAGGTCTCATAGTCACGTTAAGTAAGCCACTTAGTGAAGATGCAATGGTGATTTAAGGTTATATTAATTTCAGGGACAAAGAAAATAGCTACGCACCTCGCTGATTTACAATATTTCTGCTATTGAGAGGGCACAGCTTTCCGCTTGAAGTGCAATAAAGAATTAACATTTGATTCTTCACGCTTTTCAAGCGACGCTCTATGTCGCAAGTGCATGAAAGCGAGCATGCTCTCTGCGACGCTCTAGGTCGCAAGTGCGTGAAAGCGAGCATGCTCTCTGTGACGCTCTAGGTCGCAAGTGCGTGAAAGCGAGCATGCTCTCTGTGCGGTTTCTGTGCTCGCAAAGCATTCCCTGTGTTAAAAAAGGGGTGAATTTCAACCTTGTCCATGAATAACATGTTATAAGTATTATTTATTTATATCACCTAATTTTTCTTTTGTTTTTCAGCAAGACCCATATTGCTTGAATAGTTAAGGTTTCATAGAAACTTCCTCTCCAAGTTTTTCCACTTTATGTTTATTCCATTCTCGCACAGTACAATTCAGACTAAGAAGTGTTATTTACCTATGTATGTATTTTTCACTTCCCAGAGCTTTGCAAGATGCAATTGGTGAAGTGGTTCTAATTGAACGCATTGAAGCCAAGAGAACGGACGACAATGGCAACATTGATATCGAAAGACAAGCGTAAGTTCAGCTTTAGTTTCACAAGAATTACAATAGTAATGAAAATCTGCAAAGTGGGGCAGAAGCAAACAGAGAAGAAGTTATTGAGAGAATAAGATAAGTTGGGTGTCACGGAAAAACCAGTATGGTTTGAGCTTTTTTGAAGATAAAGACACACCCAGAGAGCATTAGATTCAATGTTGTTAAGGGATTTTGGCCAGGCTCAAAGCCTTGGTGAGAAAGGATCTGTTTTGAGACCAACAAGGCATGAGTCAGAGGTAGCAAAATACAATCTTGAGTGTCCGTGTAAAGAATTAGTTTTAGAGATTAGTCAAGTTAATCATTAGTCTTCTGATGGTTACTGTTTAATCAGTAATCATTATCATCACCGTCTTTCTCACTATCACCATCATCATCATCATGGTCATTTTCTTAATTATGCACATAGTCATCATTATCATCAAATTCTTTATCACTAGCTTCACTTTCTGCATCATCATCATCACATTATCACCGTCTTCTTCTTTTCTATCCTTATTGTCATCATTATTGTAGCGTTTGTTTTTAACAGAAATTGTTTTTATCAGCTTCAATTACTGCCGATAATGAATTGTTACTAATGAGAAACAGCACCTTATCCTCTTTCTATCCTTTTTCACAGAACTGATGTCACTTTTGTGGTGGCCCAGAAGCAGTCTCCATACGTGCTGTACAACACCACAGATGCCTTTGCTGTTAACAAGTGAGTGCCAAACTGACAGTGAGGTGTTAAAAATTTGAGCCATAGTTAAGTGCGTTCAGAGGCGATGCGGGCCAAAAGCTTTGTCTTTGTATTGATCATTTACATAGCACTTAGTTCTTTGTTGCATGATTTTTGCTAATGAAGGCATATTAGTTTATTTAGGGAAACAATAGTCTTTTCAAGACGTGTGTATATGATACTAGAGTATCATGCCCAAATCTGCCTAGTTAAACGCAAGTTGCCAACTCTCCATGTTTACTTGGGATCGTCTCTACTCTCCCTGTGGCAATGATCTTAGGTCTGTCTCTAGTCTAGCACACATACGGTTCCTTTAAAAATATATAAACATATGTGAACTGGGTCTGTCTCTTTTTTTTCCTCACACAATTTTGAGGCACTGAACCTAACCAGTATCAACCAGGCGGTATCAGGTCGCTTAAGACTTCGTTTGTGTGGGAGAAGGAGGAGTTGAGGATGGGGTAGCAGAGGAGGGGAGAAGAAGTGTTAAAGAAAGTGGAAAGCAAAGACAAATTATATCTCTCAATACAGTAAGATATGAAAAGAAACCAGCTCACTATTCCTGCTTACTTTACTTAATTTCCGCACTTTCCCAAGTATAGAGCTGGCTCCACTAAAGCACAAAGCTCTGTGATGAGTTTATAACCCCTCAGTGCTCGTGTTAAGTCCAAATATAGGTTCCTACTGTAATGCAATATTCCCTTTAAATTTTCACAATTACTGCAGATCTATTTCGGACATTAATGAAATTTCAAACTTCAAAATGGACACAAATAGATGAGGAATAGAGAGGGAACAAAAAAACTCACTTACCTGGCGAGTTTTGGGGTGTTTTTTGTTGTTTTTTTTTTTCCTCAAATTGCTGCACAAGTAGAAAGAATGAAACCACTTTACATGAACTTTTGACCTCGCAACATCCCCAATACTCATGGTGCTTGGTTGGCAGCTGTAAACTGTATAAAGCCTAATGAGTGAAGCAGTTTGTTTTCCTCTTTCACTAGCAAACTAAAGATGTTTGCTTTCAAAGGCTTTATGTGCTGCCTTGCGGCTTTGTTTGCTTACCTTGCACACAGTGGAAGAGAGGAGTGAGGCATTTGGAAAAGCTGATGAAGTGCTGGAAGAAAGAAGTTATCCTCAGTTGTGTTGAGAAGAAAATATTTAAAGGGTTTTTGCGAGTGCATTTTTTTCTTCTTTGTGTGTGTGTGTGTATGTTAGTTTTTTTTTTTGTTTATGTGCGTGTTATTTTGTCTTTGTGTGTGTGAGTGTTTGTATCTTATTAAATTATTTTTATGTTTAGGTTTAGGTTTAGCTTTTGCTTTGTGTGCTTTGTTTTCTGTCTTCTGTGTGTGTGGCTATTTTTGCTGTCTTTGGTTCATGTTTCCTTCCTGTTCGTGTGTGTCTGTGTTTGTTTGTGTGGGTTTTTTTTTTCTTTTTTTTTTTTAACGGACAGGGGGCCTTTCCCTGTTTTCTCTATACTTTAAGTGATTGCTGTTTCCATTATTTCCCTCCCATTGAAAATTGGTGAATAAGAGTAAGGCAAAAAAAGAAGGGGTGGGAGGGAGGGGAAAGTCGAAGTGCATCCAAACTATTGAAACAAAACAATGCTGTTCCTAAAGAAAGATAGAACAAGGGGCAAATTACTGTTTTCTTCATGACTTAGCAATTATTATTATTATTATTTTTTTTTTTTTGGCTTTCATTGTGAGATAGTAAAAGGAAAAAGAGGAAAATTCTTTCCCTTATTCTATTCTCTATCTTTACAGTTTTTTTTTTTTTTCGCTTGCTGTCATACCTGCTAGCATTTCTTCATAACTACTACCATTTCTTCATAAAAGTGTTGACTTAGGCAAGCTGGAAAAACTTTTTTCTTTCTTTGTTGAACCTTTTCTACTCCCCCCTCCTCTTCCCCACCCGATCCCTGCTTTCTCTCACCTACAGTATTCTTGGCCGCAATGGTATTGAAGAAATAAAAGACAAGATTCGCCAAGGTCTCGACGGCGAGGTAGAAGCCATCCGCTTGCCTCACGAAAACTCTGTAATTTTACGTGATGTGATGGCCAAGTCTTACACCTGGTGGCTGGATGACCCCTGGGCAGCGCTCATTGCCCTGGCAGCAATCATCATCTTGCTGGCCATTGTTGGCATCATTGTCATTGTCTTCACCCACTCCAGGTATAATGATGATGATGATAATAATAATTGTAATAATGATAATAAAATATTTATAAGAACAATAAAAAACAACAACAATATTAATAATGATAATAATAATGATGATGATGATAATAATAATAATAATAATAATAATAATAATAATAATAATAATAATAATAATAATGATAATAATAATAATAATAATAATAATAATAACAACAATAATAATAATAACAACCATAATAATAATAATAATAATAATAATAATAATAATAATAATAATAATAATAATAATAATAATAATAATAATAATAATATAATTTTGAAAAATAATAATAACAACAATGACGATGATTAATTTCCACCCAAACAGAAACGACAAATTCTGTATCACCTGACGATTCCATTAAAGCAAAAAACATCAATATAAAGAGCAGAGCAACAAGATAATTCTTTTTAATTTAACCACATGAAAAAATAATTCAACTAAAACAGCTATGTATTGATGCTATTGGAAACCATCAAAAGAAATAATTAATTTAATAGCTTGTAACAATCTTGTCTTTTTCACTTTTTCTCATCTGTCATTTTCCATCTCTCTCCTATTTTCTGGTTATCTGTCACTTTCTATCCAATTATTGCTTTTTGGCTCTCTCTCACTCACTGTCTCTTTCTCTTCCTTTTTCTTTATGTAGGCCTAATCATCACCCTTTCACGCTTCCATGGCTCTTGTTTTACCTTTTGAAAAAAAAAGCTTTTTTCACCATTTATTACATACATACCAAATTGCCCATAACTTGCTTGAGCTTCTACAATTTCAAGTACTATTATTTACCCTTGGCTCCCTCTCTCTCTCTCTCTCTTTTCCCTGGATACAGATACATGAAGTTTATCTACCAATACAGAGTTTACCAAAGCACTTATGATAACCCAGATTTTGTTGAGCCACCAAACTTCCTCCGCGAGTATGAGACACAGGTAAGGTCATAACCAGAAAGTACAAGCTGTAAGGTTTGTTGGGTATTTGTGAGCCGCAAGTCAGTTCAAGTTGGCAGATCATTATTCAGTCGATCCAGAGTTATTTAAGGAGTCATGAGATTATTTGTAAGCTGCAAATCAGTTCATATTGGCAGAAAATGATTCAATCACTTCATGAGTTATTCAAGGAGTCATAAGATTTGTAGTGATCTACAAATCAGTTCATAGTGTTGGCACAGCATTATTCAGTTTATGAGTTATTCAAGCAGACTTGAGTCAGTACAGGGACCATAAAGGTATCTTGTTATTGTAGCGGTCAAATGTTGCTTCACTTGTCATGGGTTGCGGGCTTATGCTCATCAGTATTCTCTTAGATGTCATTTTGCATTGATATTTCTCCTAACAGTGCTTTTTTTTTATATCTTGACATAAGCCCATCTGAGTCGCAAATCTTCTTGACATCAGTCCATATGAATCACAAATCAAGTTAAAAATCTGTTCACATGATTCGCATGTCATGTTGAAACCAGTTGCAATACATCTTCATATCAGTCCATATGAGTCGCAAGTCATCTTGAAATTGGTCCATATAGTTGCAAATCCCAATTGGAACCTTTTAAATCATGGATATAGCCTAACACTGCATTCTATGAGCTTTGTATTGGTCGAACTGGATACATAAACATCTTGATTATAATATGTCAAATGAGCGTTTTGGGTAATTAAAACAAGCTTTTAAAAATTTTATTTTTGCATAGAACAAGCTTAAAAATTAGGTTCCTTGAGAGCGCTGTACTTTCATTAAGTCTTGATTCAAATACATTATTCTTACTTCTAGTAAGCAAAAGAAAAGCATACACAGTGAAATAGTGATGGTTCAGAAATACCATAGTACCACCACAGCTCATTCAGTTTGGGCTCCAGCAGCACACAAAATAGCAAAGTATCCAATTATTAATTTGTTACACAAAACACATCAGTGGAACTTCTTCGCCCTGAGATCTCAGTTTACATGTTGGAATTGTAAACACAGTCGATTTGTAAGGGGGTAAACGGGGAAGCGCTAAACACACCTCTTCTTATTTATAGATAAATATAAGGGATTTAAACCTATTCAGATTTATATAATTTTTTAAAATATTATTTATCATTAAACTGTAACTCACTGATCATCAGTAAAAGTGCAAAGGATTTTTTTTGCTTTTTTGCTTTGAGCAAACATTTTCCCTGATTAAGGAGGGCCATTTTCCATCATTGTAGGTTAATGTTTTGAAATGTATTGGGAATTACTACTAGGAAAGTCCAAAAACTGGTGAAGAAGGCTGTTTTAAGTTGGCAATAATCTACACGATCATTATCTTTTGTTACTATGTTGTATGAAGTTCTACTATTCTCCATCTTCACAGGGGGCATTGGTGGCACAGTGGATAGTGAATCCGCCCTGAGATCTGCAGGGATCCTTTTGTTGCGGGTTCGAACCCCGCCACTGGGGCCCTGGCCTGATGGAGGGCTTGAAAGCCTGAGATCACCATGTTGTGGACAGGCTATATACATACAACAACCCATCTTTACAGCTTTATAATATATATACACACATAGCTTGTTTATTGTAAGTCCCACTTTCTTGTTCCTTTCAGAGTCTAAACATGTATGTCCCTCCTGACGAGCTAGCGATCCCAGATTATGGAGAGGTTGACATGACCTTGGGTGGTGAGGGTGTTAGTCAAGTGCAGTACACGGGTCAAGACCCAAGGGTTGCAGCAGCAGTCAATCCCACTTATGTTGACGGGTAAGCAGCGTAACTTTGAAATAGAATAGAATTTTTAGAACTTCATAGATGGCTATAAGTTGTATTTGAAAGAATGAAAGTGATGAAAGTGAGAATTTTCTTTCTGACCCTATGCATGTAATTTTAAATAGCAATGATTAGGTTCATGATAGGAGGATTTGGTTGAATGTTGAGCCCATAATGGGTAACTGATACACTGCTTTCCAACTGAACAAGCAATGCACTTGATGATGATGATGATGATGATGATGATGATGATGATGATGATGATGATGATGATGATGATGATGATGATGATGATGACGATGATGGTGATGATATGATAAATTGATGCAAACAAATAAAGGATATGTCAGGATTAGTTAAAATACTAATACAATAACTCAGTGCTTTCAACTGAAAATGTCGATGATGATGATGATGATGATGATGATAAAGATGGACATTTTGGTAGTATAAAAAGAACTTAAATATTAATTAAAATGAGATGTGAACATTTACTTCATTATGTATTTTTCATGATGGTTATGATGTGGTGATGTCCATGATGGGCCGCTGTGGTGCCTTTTAATTCTGCTAATATTTGCTATTGATCAAAGATTAGCACAAACGCCAATTTCCATTTGTCTGTATCTGCTCATATACTCAAAGTTTAAAATAGAGTGAACAGAGGGACAAAGCAAAGCAAACAGCTTTTAAAAAGTAATTATTTCTCTGTCTTTTTTTTTTCTGCATTCAGTGATCAATCTGGACAACAGCAATTGGCTAAGTCAAAAGATGGCGGGGCTTGGTCTGATCATCTTACCAATCTGTAAAAACATTGCCATGCCCACATCTCGGAAATGGCCAGGTTTCGTCTAGCAAGATAACGCAAATAAAGCCACCTTTTCTCTATATCGTCTGCTGGCTATGACTTGACCGGCCTCTCAGACCAGCCACTTTTCTAATGTGCCTAAAAATAATCAACCAACCAAGCAACAAATTTTTGCCTACCCAAAATTGCCAATTTATTATTACTTAACATGTCTCACTGCTACACTTTTATCTGTTTCTGAATGTAAGTATGAAGGCATATCTTTTCAAATTTGTTTTGCTGAATCTGAAGTACATATTGTTTTCCTTTTTTCCTTTCTTATTTATAAGGTTATCCTTTTACAGAAGCTTATCAATAGATTTCGTTTAGAGAATCGAGCAATACCAACAAATTAGAACTTATTTTTTGTTGTTAAGATTGCTGCTGTCTCCCACCCCCCTTTTCCTCGTTTTTTTTTAAACTTCATCTACAGAACCATTGTGCCTTAATCATATTTATAAATGAGCAAGACCATCTAAATGTGCACTCATCACTTCTCTGTTTTCAAAATAATTTGATAGTTTACTAATTTTGGTGCTAAGCCTACAAGTAAGAGTTTAATTTTTTTTTTTTTTTTCTTTTTTTAAGTTTTACA
>BLXT01000744.1:732585-742677 GCA_019648995.1 Plakobranchus ocellatus | reverse complement strand
AACAATATACGCAACGGATATCTGCCGACATAAGGAAATCCAGCTACTCAGAATAATTGGTAGTAGTGACTTTCGCTTCTTTGTAAAGCCGGAAATTTTGTTTGAGTTATTACTTCACGACACATTAGCGCGATATCGACTGGGTATTATAAGAGGATTTGGGTTGAAAATTGTGGAAACGTAAACTTTTAATTGATAGCTACAGGGTATTTTCACATAATGGCTGCCCTTCTGTTGTTGCCGAGTATAGCGAGTGTATAATTAGCGTCTCCATATTCTCTCTCTGTCTCTCTTTCTCTCTCTCCCTCTCTCTCTCTCTCTCTCTCTCTCTCTCTCTCTCTCTCTCTCCGTCCGCACCCGTTAAAGACATACCGTTGGGCTAGCGTTGAGACCCCATCCTTACCAAACAGAGTTCGAACGCACGACCTCCGCAGCGAAAAAAATTTTTTAGCCCCTATTGCGCCACCGCTCAAGCCCCGAAAATTGTGGAGATGTTTGTGTACATTACATCCAGTTAGTTGAAGGACCTAATCGCTTCTCGGAGTTTGGCAAAAGTCCCACTCTCCACTCAATCTATACAAGCCATGATAGACTTCACTATTCTCCCGGCTCAGGTAGGAAGGAGTTCACACATAGGGCAGTTACTGGGTTAGAGGATAGAATGGCATTGTATTACAGGGGTGAGTACTGTAAACGCAGGTCATTGCATTAGCTTGTGAGTGACCTCTCGAGATTTAATCACGCTTTGGAAGTAAAGTTCCTTCTACAGCTTAGCAGTGCAGTAAGAACAATTGTTAGCCCTTCGTGTTCACAGCTTATAATGTTTACCGCAGAACATAATAAATGCTTCTTTTTGTGTTTCTACAACCCTGTCTGATTTTTATTATTTATTTATTTATTTATTTGATAGGAAAGGAATAAAACCATCAACTCAAACTTATTTGAACAATCTCGAAGAACAAGATATAACAAAAATGTCTATTTTTGCTATCCCAAAGCCTAACGGGGAAACGTCAGAATGCATACTCCGTGTTGTTTAATTTGTTCAAATAAATTACTGTTTGTGAATGTATTCTTTTACATTTTGAATTTCATTCCTTTAATCATTATTCCATCTTTAAGATACTTCAACTTCTTCATATGTTTCTAGGAGTGCAGAATTTGTATGCTTGTTTTACTTCTATTCTTAATCTTTAGGTGCCTTGTCTGGAACAGACATTAGCGATCATGTTCCTCCACTCAAACCTGTTCTCAGTTAAGCTTATAAATTTGTTATTGCTACCCATACCTAGTAACCTATTGCCCATCACTTAAGACTTTCAATAAAAATTATTCTCTGTCTAAGTCTCCTGCGTTTGCCTTCAGTCTTTCCAACGATTGCTATGTCTACTAAAGCCTTGTGTCGGCATTTTCTATTTATGCCTGATAGATTATAATAAACGGGTTGATTTTTTTTTTAATTATTCCTTCTTTTTATTGGCATCCTTCTTTTTTCTATCTTTTAGTAGGAGATATCTCTTCCTGATAAAAACTTTCCTTCCTGAATAATGAGATCCTAAACTTTATCTTTACTCAGACTAGCAGAAAATGTAGGATGCTGAGAGAGCACAGCGGGATTTTCCGTTCTTTACGGACAAACAACACTTCGACCTCTCATAATAATGATAATTCCAGATAGAGGAACGATTGCATCAAAGCATGCGGGATAGGCGCTTCATTATGAGAAACTGTGTAACAATATCTGTACAAAGGCAGCAGCTCCAGTAGGACTGGGGAGAATTTAATATAATTATGTCTTATGTTCGCAAAAGTTTCCGATTAAAAAAAGAGATGAAGAAGAAGTTCACGCACTTAGAAAAAAAATTATTTTAGTCTACTAAAAGCAATTTTTAAGCTTCATTGCAATGGAATTTAATTCTGCTTTAGATATAAATGTTAACTAAGAATGGTGAGGTCTTGATGTTTTTCCTTATATTAAATCTGAGGGTGGAAGGGAGTTACGGCTCTTTGCTTTACCTATGACTGGAACTGAATGTTTGAAAACAGTAATGAGCAAAATGCTACAGCTCAAAGCGTATATTTGACGTATTATATCTGAAAAATGTTACAGGAATTGGATGAAACAACATGAAATGAAAGTAAAACAGGCATCGAATTGCTATATCCGTAACGTACAACCACGGGTCAAATTTGATTCCTCCATGATCACAAACCTAAAAAAAAAAAAAAATCACCGCCTCAAAGTAAAGGCCGCAAAACAGGACATGTACGTAACTCCGAGATGACGATCTCAATTTTTTAAAATCTAGTGAAACGAAGAAATGCACTTGACCGTATTGCACCCGTTTATCTTTTCTCCGGTTTACGCTTGATTCCTATTTCTTTCCAATTTTTGTAATAACGATACAGATGATAAGTCTTCCACCTATAAATTTCTCTTTCTTACAATTTTTGTTATTGTAATGAGCGATCTAGAGTATGCATTCTGACTGTGTGTGTGTGAAAATCATCATAGGCCCTATTTCCAACCGATTTTCGTATACCGATACGGAGAGGTATTTTGTTTACATATATTTTCTATCACACATGATTTTAACGAGCAGTACTAGATACAAAAATGTAACCAATATACTTTCCGAAATACCTTAGACCTGATTTATCTCTAATATAAATGAAGAGGGGCGTTCTTGTCGTTTAAAAACTTTTTTTTTTATTAAGTTATAAGAATTTTGGAAGTTTCTTCCGTTTCCATCCATGAAAAAGATAATTATTATCACTTGTTACCTGTGCAGTCGATGAAGCCAAAATAGAAACGAACAATTTTCATGTTGATGAAAATTTTGTTTCATTTGAAATTTATATTTGTAAATGTTTTAAATTTACTTTATAACAAGGATATTGAACATCTCGTTGCCTCTTACAAATCAAAAATTACTGAAGTACCAATACTAGATCGTTTACGTTATAAATAATTACCGAAATATTCGGTGATGCATGAATTTGTCAACTTTCAGTTCGATACACCAAAATTATGCAGTTATCGTATACAGGAAACGTTTTTCACCTTTGCAGCAGCTCAAATTTGATGAGGTGGTCAGAATGTGATATAATCTGCTACACTGTTACTTTTCTATCAGGCACATTCGAGGCCTAAAAAAACGTGAATGGTGGGAAGTAGTTGATTGCTGATGAGAAAAAATTTTATACAATACGAATAGTATTTCTGCTTGCCTATAGATGTTTCTTGTCAATGGATTATCTCTCTCTCTCTCTCTCTCTCTCTCTCTCTCTCTCTCTCTCTTTCTCTCTCTCTCTCTCTCTTTCACCCTATCTCTCACTTTCTCTCTCTCCCTCACCCTATCTCTCTCTCACCCTATCTCTCACTTTCTCTCTCACTTTCTCTCTCTCTCACCCTATCTCTCTCTGTCTCTCACGTTCTCTCTCTCTCTCTCTCTCTCTCTCTCTCTCTCTCTCTCTCTCTTCTGCACACATTTATTGTGTGAACACCTGTCGTTATTCACGGCATCTATTCAATGTATATTTCCAATAGCAATTTCCATATTGAGACAATAATTAAAACTTTTAATGTAAAGAACACTGTTTGTTGGCAGATAATAACCTCATTGTTTTCCTGAATACGCTCACCTAATCTCCAAAAGCGATATAGTCTATTCATATTTAAGATTTGAGAAAAAATGTTAATGGGAAATGTGTAATGTACTGACCAAGCATACCGCTCAAGATCTCGATCTAGATTGTAGTCTTTACAAGCGTGTGTAATTATTGGATGCGTAACTGAAGAAGTCAGTTTGATTCAGGGGAGAATATAGAATGAAACCTGGGTGTAGTTTTACCATACCTCTTCATTTTTACCTGGCCAAACCAAACCAATGTTTGCCAAAGGTCTGTGCAGCTGCTGCCATTTTGGCCAACTGTTTTTTTACTCAAATATACATATAGCGGCTTGTGGGATCTGATTTATGCAAGCAATTATCTTAACAACTGAAATATGGCTCTGTTTGCAAATCTCAAACACGAATTTCCGTCAAAGCTCGTGTCCTTCCGCTTGTGGCTAATGAGAAACCGAGAGTTTGTTGTCAATCTCTAAACGATATCGCCCGTTTTACAATGCCAGCTACTTTCATTGTTACGACGTTTGCTTTTCTACCTGTCTGAAATTATGCTGTGGTATTGATTTTAGCGTTTTTCAGTCGGGTTCAGTTCTTACAATTTACTTGTGGTTTTTTCCGTATCTTTTTTTTTTTTTAATTATTTTTCGCTTAAATTTTTTTTTTTTTTATCAACGAATTTAGTCGGGATAGTAAAACTTAGACAATATAAGGATGTTTTTTTAATTTTACAATGACACTTGATGCCTGGAAAAATTTACCCAAAGTCATTTCTTTGAAAAAAAGAAATTTCAAACTCTTTATGTATTACACAGACTTTAATCTTTTCACTTTCTAGTTTCCCATTCCATAAGAAATGTGCACTGTTCGTGTTTCAAAATTGTTTTGGCAGGTATAGGATTTTCGCAAGTGTGTATCTTAATGGAGCGTGTTCTAAAACGAAAAAAATAAAAGTTAGAATACTATACATATTACAGCTGCGGCACCTTATACTTAAGCATTTGGTTTGAAGACTTATAATTACACATACATTGTTTTGAAAGGGTCAAGTAGGTTTTTCCGATATAATCACATATGAGCTAGTGTTGTTGGTGGTGTTTTGGGTTTTTTTTTTTCAATTTATCATTTCATTTTTGTTTTAATGCCATGAGGCAAGGAAAAAAAAAACTTTTCATGACCCCAAAAAGTTTCGAGAAACTTAAGACATAGGTATTGCTGTGAATGTAGGAGATGATTAATTGACGATTTACGAGTCTGAGACATTTCAAAGCTTATGGCCCGCAGGTGTCTTTGGGCTTCTCTCATCAAAGACAAAATTCTCTTTTATCTACTTTTTGGTTTCAACGAGTTTTTTTTTTTTTTGTCTATTACAGGTAAGGAATAACAATAGCCACAAGAGTTTCAATGATAGCCTTTACAAATCCCCACCTCCTTGTTTTGAGTCAAATTTTAGTTGGAGATACAGCCTGTTTAAGTTTGTTCTAATGTTGCCACCACTTACGAGATCAAATATTGTACATAAAAGAATTACTTCAGGAAAAAAAAACACACACACGTTTTGTTTTCCCGATATCCTTTCATCTTGATTATTAGAATTTGACTCGCTTTAAGTTATGTTTATAAATTGTACATTTTCAAAAAAGACGAAGAAGCAATTCAGCTTAACATCCTGTTTTGTTTTGATTTATTTTTCAAATAAGAATTAAAGCAGGTGTTGTTTTTGGTTTTTTTCAAACGAGCAAAAATTATTAGATGTAAATAATAATATCTTTTGATGTTTGTTGAAAGTAATGAAACTATTTATTCTAATTTTATGCGACTTGTTTTCTCTACATCAAATGCAGAGGACACTAAACAGGTTTAATGAGTACCCTCTACCAGCAGTTAATTTATAAGATAGGACTGCAACATGTGGATGTTGGCTGCAGCGAATATCATGACAGGAAAGCATCGTTCTTTTCTGGAAGTTTCTACATACAGCTTATTATTATCCATATTATGACGATGATGATGAAGAAGATGGTAACAATGATAGTTATAATAATAATAATAATAATAATAATAACAACAACAACAACAACAACAACAACAATAATAATAATAATAATAATAATAATAATAATAATAATAATAATAATAATGATGATGATGATAATAATTGTCATCATTATCAATTTACATTTTTTAAACAAAATTAATCTCTATTCCAGGCATTGTTTTGAATCATAACATTGAAAAACATCCACGTTTTTTGTTTTGTTCTGTGTGTTTGTGTGTTTTTAATTGTTTTGTTTTTTGTTTTTTGTTTCGTTTTTTTTTTTTTTTTATAAGTGCAGGAAGTTTCACGTCAAACTGAATGTATCCACTCCATTTATTATTCAGCTGTGTCAGTTTGGTTTTTTAACTTATTCATTATAAATGAAAATTTAATACTGGCTTGATCACACACTGTATTTTTGAACAGCGTAAACTTAGCCATTACGAAATTAATATCATAAAAAGTATCAGGTGACAGTTGCTGACAGTTGGTGACAATTTCTGGCAGTTGACTGTGAAGTAGGCCCCGAGAGCAATGCATATAATTAACAAACACAGAACGGAAAAAAAAAGCTTAGCATTTGAAAATTTAACAAACCAAGCTATAGATGTTTCGAAAAGCTAAATATTTAAAATATAAATAAAAATTTGAATAAAAAGGTGACTTTTAAACCAACGTCAAATTTTTGCGTTGATTCTCCGCATAAATAAAATTATGCAATAGTTTTGTTGAATGCAATGGTGAGAATATTAATGTGTGATAAGAGAAGATTTCACAATAGATCAGAAAAAACAAAGGGCAGACAAACAAACATTTGTAAAGGCCATCTAGATGTAATGCCAGTCAAATTCCACCGATTTTTTATACAAAGGAACTGGATTCACATAAATAAATTTGCTATAAATTTGTAAATGCTCTCGGGGTTCTGAAATATTTTATAAATCAATTTCTGAAGATGAATATGCAGTGCTGCCTAGAACTATTTTCACCGCCTTAGATCTCTTTCTCGTCCGCCCTTCCTATAAATAGATTAGATTACTCTACTTTATTTAGAACATTTATATTTTAAAAATGACTATGGTTAAGAAAAATTATGTTGAAAAAAAAATCTGTCGAGATGAAAATAGAAACCACTGCTCTAGCTAGCAGAGGCAGTTGAAAGTTTGAAATTGTGTCTTTTGTGTGTAAAGAACCGACGAGGTTAAAGACAAACTGTGTCGATGTGGCTCAGATTAGTCTGGAATTCTTGTGTTTGAAGGACTTCAGTGATTGAATCCCAACTGTCCTGACGTGGTTCAGAAAGGTTTGGAATTGTTGTAGTTAAACATTCGCTTTGAGTAAATTCAATATCAGCTAATGTGGTCAACGTTAGTTCGAAATTTGAAATACGTCTTTTGTGTTAAAAGAACGGACCGAGTCAAATTCACTTTATGGTGCTGTGGTTAAAATAAGTTGGAAATCCTTGTGTTTTAATAACGGTGTAAAAAATTAAAACTGAATTATTGTTAATACTGTTGAATATATTCAAAGTTTTGCTTCGACATGATTAAACAAAACTGAAATGTTTAAGTTGAAGAAACCGAATACTGGTACTGGAATTCTTTGGTTGATCATTTAATTTCAAAGTGATTTTGAACAAGATGCTCGGATTCAGATAAGAACTAAAGTCGTGCTTCAACGATCTTTTGAGTGCATATCTCTTGATAAGTTCAGAGGACTAATTCAACAATATACTTATAAGACATACTGTGTAGTAGAATTGTTCTGCCTTGTTTTGGAGTGTCTTAAAGCAACAATATAGGCAAAGCTAGCTGCTAAGAAAATACGAAAATAAAGCTTAGTGTTGGCACTGCGTGTCAGGCAACTAGTTATAAAGTGAAATTAATTTTCTAAAAACAGACAAAAATTTCTAGACCTTGAGACATCATAGCGTAAAATCATAAATCATTCAATATATTAGGAACACAAAGAATGAAGTAGGAGATAAATAAATCACTTTGCGTCATGGAAAATGGGAGGAAGTAGATAACCTGCTTGACAGCATTGAAAAGATAATCAGGAGAGGGTAGTCAGAGATAAGATCAATCGACGAGATATGAGCTACACAATTACGGAAGAGGGAGAGAGAGAGAGAGAGAGAGAAGCTAGCTGGTGCATATTTTTAAAGCCAACAGCGTAATAGCAGAGCATGAGACAGCACAACTGATGCAATCCTTGGTTTGTAGCTGAACACAAAGAAAGCCAAAATATGGACAAAGAAGTCCCGAATGAGCTACTGTGCTGTCTGCAGAGTGTCTTAAAGCAACAAAATCGGCAGAGCTAGTTGTTTACAAATTATGAAGATAAAGCATAATAATTTGGAACTGCAAAATGTACTGACTAGAAGCCGAATAATCCGTTCTACAAACGGCGGAGTAGACCCGTAACATCGTGATTCAGGGGAGAGAGAGAGAGAGAGATAGAAGGAGAGAAAGAGAGAGAGAGAGAGAGAGAGAGAGAGAGAGAGAGAGAGAGAGAGAGAGAGAGGGTACGAATAATGAAAGTGTTAACATGAGGTGCCTTTTCATAACTCTAAATCTAAGGGAACCCTAGAATCTAGATCCAAATAACATGCGCATTGTATGAAGTGAATGAGATGGCGAGACATAAATTTAGATCTCATAATATGAGATGCCGATTGAGGTCTTTTTTTAAAATCTATTAATAGTTGAGCTAGGCTATAAAATAAATGGACGAGGTTATTCAGAGCGGGCCTATTTCTAGAGATCTAAATTGATAAAGTTGTCATGGTAAATTCAGACTATATCACTCTAGAGTTCTAGAAATCAACCATGATGGAGCCTCAAGTCTAGTTTACGCAGAAAAACGTGACATCACCAGATTTGTGATTGACTAAAATGTCTATTTTTAATTGTTTCGCATCCTTAATAGGGTTATATGATGTCGTCTTGTAAATCTTTAAAACAACTTCGGGATTTTAAAATATGCCCATATAGAATGGCATGATCTAGAGTAACATATCTAGATTTTCGTGGATTTTACTGACGCCCCACAAAAATTTGTATAGGTATTACACGTTTGAACTTAGCTCCTTTATAATAAAACGCCAGAGAGAACCAGAAAGGAAATTCTAAATTCTTTCGGCGAAAGCTCACAAAATGCTGCATCTTTGCTGAATCTCATATCATCACGAAAAAAAAAACAAAAAAACTTTAAGACAGGATAAGATAACCCAAAACAGTTCAAGGGAAATAAATCAATCAGAAAGTCTTGCAGTCATGCAGCAGAGCTGCTGCAGTCGGGCAGGCCAGAATCTGAGAGACGAGCTATGGTCTTACTGCGCCCTGGCCGGCATTCTCTTCTTCAACACGGCCATCGTGCTGCTGGTGTACGCCTACAAGCAAGCTACCAGCTTCCCCCTGGTGGCGCAGGTCTTTGGCATCGTCCTGCTCGTCCTGGGCGCACTCTCCACGGTGGCGTCCTGGTACGTGCACAGGCAACAGAGGCAAAAAAAGCCCGCCTGCTTCTGTCCGCCTTGCTGCTGCCGGTGCTGCCGCCCTCGTGGAAATGCCGTGGCGGCAGCAGCAACATCGTCATTACTACCTTCCTCAGCAGCGCTGTCCGTTTGCAAAACCAAGTTCTTCAGCAGGGGGAATGGAAGGATGTTTTCGGGAGGCAGGGAGGCGCAGCTGCCGGCAGAAGGTGGAGGGGGTGGAACTGGTCAGACTGGGCCAGGACGGCCTTTCAGCACTCCAGAGTTCCGGGTAAGTTTGTGTGTCCCGTTCTGTACCCTCTAAAAACGTATGTAATTGACCATCTTAGTTGTTTGCCTCTATTGGGTATTAAGATGAATTCCAGAAACATAAGATTACAGCAAAACACAATTAGGGCAAAGACTCGTAATTGAAAATAATCTCTAAACCAAAATATTTTCGAGTCCCTAAAATTTTCTTGTCTTCAAAAATTGCTCTGGCTAAACCAAAAAATCTACAGGACCTGGAAGTTTAACTCAAATTGCATAGTTACATGGGCACAAAAGAAACCTCAATTTTCTACATTGTTTTTGTAAATTAAAAAAAAAAGTGCGATCTAACTCAACTTAAAGGTTTCGCCATTGACCTATAACATTCTCAGCGGGCAGTTGGGAATTTGACCGTATTGATGCACAGAAAGGTCTCAACTCAAGGGACCTAACTTGTATTGATGTATGTCGATCACTGCGCGTGTGCTGTATAAACAAGCAGCCGAAAACTGCCGCAGAATGTAAACTGTCCTTCTCAGTTCGGTAGGGAGGCCTGTGTTTGTATCTCTCTGAGCCCTGTTTGTTTCTCTTGCATCGCACGCGTGACTCTAGTAGCAGTGGGTTTTATTCTGTTTCGGGTTGGCTATGTTTGATTTAGAGTAACCCCCTCCCCCTTTCTTCCC
>BLXT01000744.1:680596-692348 GCA_019648995.1 Plakobranchus ocellatus | reverse complement strand
CCCCCCCCCCCCCCTCCCCGCAACTATCCTAAGTTTCACATTGTGATTAATTGTTCTCAAAACTTTCCTGTCCGTCTTCTCTCTCATTTCTTCTTTACCAAAGAAGTAATGACATTTTTTAAGAACATGATTATTTTATAAGCTTGGCAACCCTCATTATGGAAAACTGGTTGAGAACTTAGCTATTGCGTCTGTTGCGACTAATTAGCAGTTGCCCATTCATACAGTGAGGCATTTAATAATGATGATAACCTTACTTACTCTCTAGAGGTCTTAATTCCAGGATGTTTCCTCCCAGCTCAACCTTAGAGAATGCCTTCAGACATGGGATTACTCCATTTCTGTTGCTCAGGACAAGGCGAGCTGTGCTGTTATAGGAAAGAAATTGTACAAACAAAATTATTAATGTATACATAAAATATTGCACCAAGTAGATGGTTTTCATTTAAATTTCTAATATTTGAGTTTACTGTCGACTAAGGATGAAAAAATTTCATCTTAAGAATGAACAGGACATATGATACTAGTATTCATTATCATGTCCTAATTCTACTACACTGCACATTAATTTTCAACTTTAAAATCTAATGCTCATTATTATTCTGAAATCAAACATCTTGCAAGAACTTACACATAAACAAAAGGCAGTAAGTATAATAAAAAATGAAATCAATTCATAAATCAATTCTTTTCATTATAGTAAAAAAATATGTGTTAACAATTTGAACTGACAAGCAAGGCTTACCGTTTTAACTGTGGACAAATGCAATTCATTTACAGTATGGCTCTGCTACCAAGATCTTAGCATTAGTGCAATATATGTTTTTGAATTTATTGAGGTCTATTGAATTAGATTTGATTTACAATTTAATCACAAGTCTTGAGATCACATGGTGTGTTAAACATCTCAAAACGATAGTTTTCAGCAAATTTATCTTTTTTTTTTTTCTTTTAAAGCTTTAAAGAGATTTTAAATACTTGAATCCCAGAAAAGAATTCAACAATTATATTTGCCCCCTTTCCAACATTGGAAAGTTGCAGTGTGTATCAATATTCAAAATGTTAAAAACACAATTTGCAATTCATTATGGCTGCTTAAGACATGTTGGAACACAAAACGATAGAGAAACATTTTGTTGTTACATAGCAACTAAAAATAGTTTTAAAAACTTAGAATCTGTTACAGCGATTCCAGCAGGAATAGGAAAAAAAGGGGCTTTTTGGAAGGTTATTGCCAGCAAACATGGAGACACAACCAGGAAACTTAAAAGTCAGCAGAGAGTGATAGACACCTTGACCACTCTATGTCTACCTGTATTGTACCAGGCCTTTTCTTTTTCCTGTCACCTTCAGCTCCCAAAGTTTTTGCAAGCCTGCCTGCCTTCCAGGTTTATGAATTTAATCAGCAGGGTTAAAAAAAATGCATGGGCGGCCCCACCTGAGCAACAACCTGGAGGATACCACGGCATACAACATTGTAAACATTTGCTTGGTTTTACTTACCTATCTTTAAACTTCTCTGGGTTGAAATTAATTTCAGCTGCAAAAGGGAACATAACACGCAGCATGTCTTTGGTTGCTCCATCAGGCAGATTTTTCAAAAACACAGAGCCTATAACTCTTTCTCTCTTAGAGCCTGTGCAAGGGGGAAGGAAAAAGTTGAGAAGGTGGGAAAAAAACACCCAATATTAGATTGACATTTTCTGCAGTGTCCAAGCTTTATGACAGCTCTTTCACACACTCAGAGGTGGGCACACAGCCTTTCTCAATCAATGGGTGTTCACTTTGGGTAGTGTCTGGTTGCATGTGATGTTCGCCCATGAACATGTCAAATTTCTGTTGAAGGCATCTCATTTTATAGCTTTGGGGAAAAAAAGGAGACAAAATGAGACATTGTTCCTTTTTTTTTTCTTCTCATCAAACTTTGGTTGGTACAGCTTTTCTGTGCACCATCAAAGGCCTCAAAAGATTTGATTTTCATCCGCATGAATTCACAAAAACAAAACTAATGATGCTTTGTTTCTGTTTTTTTTTAAGTTTTATGTATCAATCAAATTTTACAGATGACATGACTAGGCCCATGACTTTGTCAACAAATGCAGAGCATTTCATGCTGTTTTGCACCTAATAACCTTATTCATCTCTCCGCAAATTGACAAAGTTAGTCTTTGGAATTTTGGATACTGTAAGTCCTAAGTAAGATAAACACATTTGGTTTTGAAGTCATACTTTCCTCCTTCCAACTAGACAGCAATTCAAAAAGTTTGAAGCCGCCAGTAAATTCTTTTTTTTTCTGCTGCTGGATACAAGGCCTTCAATATGCCAATAGAAAAAATTGTGATCCATCCAGTTTTTGGTCAAAACAAGACTATGTATGCATTTGACATTGATGGGATTCTTCTTTGCAGAAAATTGTACACACATATGTTGCATTGCTCTATATGACATCTATGATGACAAAACAAGTTGCTAAAAAGCATGTCAAAAGGCATGAATGATCATAAGCATAATTTGCATTAAGTCATGTCAGACATTTTAATTTACCCCACAACATAAGCTATGGGGATCCTATACAAATCCAAATTTGAGGAGATTATTAGTTGACTCCAAGATACATCTTATTACATGTGCAAGTCTCATGTTTACACAGACTGTAGGCACAGTTCCATTTCTTCCTATATCTGAGCTCATAAAAGACAAGCACATATTCCTTTGTTTAGAGTCTTTCAAACCCAAAATGCCATGATAAAGCCAGAATCAGAGGCTGTGGGCCCACAGAGAGTGACAGACCTGCAGGCATTTTTCCATCTATGGCATTCATCAACTTTTCATTGAGTTTTTTCTTCATACAAATGTGCTCTTCTATCTCCCTAGAAAGATTTTTACATGAAAAAGATTATTAGGACTTTTTTGATAGTTTCATCTGCCTTCCCTTGACAATATGTTGATCAGCATGTCATGCAAAAATCCTGAGGAAAAAGACTGGCGCATGGCCATGATGCTGCTTTTACTAGTGCAAACACAATAGCATACAAGTCAATTTTGATGCAAGAGGCTATCTCACTTTATCAAGCAGTTTCCATTTTAGGATAGACACATTTTTAAAAAAGCAGGCCTCTCTTTTCTGCATTCAGAAATGTGTCCGGTGGTGAAGCAGAGCAAAGAAGAGCAAAAATCTCCTGGATATTTGAAAGATTCATGAGACATATAAGTTAATATGAATGAGTTATTAACTCTCAACCTTTCAAATAAAAGAACTGCTACAAAATGTGTGAGAAGAATAGGGTGACTAGATCAATCACATAAGTGATTCAAGCAAATAAATGAATAATGTGGGATGAACTTATAGCATGAGCTTGATGTTTTCCATCTGTGTATTGACAAAAGCTCTGATACTTTAAATTGATGGTAGTGAGGTAAAAGTCATCCAGATTGTATGCTACACTTTCAAAAAGATCCTTTGGAATATGACACAAAAATTCCAGCCTCCAATGGCCACTAAGGAGCCCAACATGCTGCAGAGAGGATGTTTTTCTTTTTCAACTATATAACCATGCAGCTGCTTTTTTTTCGCAACTAGCAGGCAGAAAGGATTTATACCCAGATAAAGTAAATTGCTAAAGATAATTATTCCTAATAGATATTGCGAAAACAATTAAGAATTGAAAGAGAAGTGAAAACTTGTCAAGAGAACTAAGAAGACACCAAGATAAGGAAGATATTCAGGTAGCATAAACCAACTGTCTCCAATGTTGCAACAAAAGATGTGCACGTCATCTTTATCCTACAAGGCATCAATTTAAGACAAGCGCCATCTATGATCTAGCCTTGTTCAAAAACGCTCTTTGGTCAGAAACCTTTAGCCTGTAGAAAATGCTTTTGAATCACAAAGACAGTAGCATAAGACCAACAATCGAAGAAAAAAAGAGAGCTCAGACAAGTTGAAGATGATCTGCTTTATACACACAAAAGTCTTTAAAAAAAAAAAACCCATGAAGTTTGACTTGATAGGTGGCGATCATCAGTTTTTCTCATAAATGGTTGTTGCAGGCTGCCTTTTATGGAATGTTTTACACTTACCGACTCGTCTTACAGAACTTGATGGCTGACACAACAAACTGGTCATTTTGGTATCAAATCTCATGTACGCTGGGGACAAATCAAAACCAATGCTTGCCATTACAAAAAAAAATACATGAAATACCATTTTTTTATTCTCATAAATGAAACATTAAAGCATCAATTTTGAAAAAAAATATATAAAGCAAGCTATACATATCACGGTCATTGAAATAGAGACAGTGTACAACTTGCACAGAGGTACAATCAAGGGTGAGACAGAGAAAGACTAAAATAAACAGACCAAGTAGAGAAAGAGAGAGAGAGAGAGAGAGAGAGAGAGGTACAAGCAAACAAATAATTGCTCCTATTCTGACAAGACAGCTAGATCGGTTATACTTTTTGACTTCTAAAAAGTAATGCCATGCCAACATTATTGATCATATGTTAAAAAGCTAATCCTTCACTACTACCCACTGCTTTATATCCATATTCAACAACTCAAAAGAGTTAACAGCTTTTTCCTTCCTTTTTCTCATATTGCAAGATGAAATAAACAAAAAAAAGTAATTTTTTTTTTTTGCTTTAAGGCTAAAAGATAGTAGTAATTTAAGAAAACAATCCATATCCAGAGGCTGTGTTTGATACCACAAAGTCAAGTATTTTGGTTGGTTTTTAAAAATTAAATGATATTAGAAAGATATACAGTGGACAATATTAATATGTATCTTGAAGACACACCTTTACATGTATGTGAAACAACATATTTCCAGCCACCAAAAATAATCCTCTCACCTTTTTCAATAACAACTCCCATATCATTCTTTCGAATGATTTTGACATTTGTCTCCGGGTGGAAGAAGTCCATCTTGATGAGATTGTTCATGACTTTTGCAGCCTGGCTAATGGTGGACATGTAAAGCTCAGCTTTCCTATTACAAATGTGATGATACAAAATGAGAAATTAGCACAAACAACAATAAATTGAAGAAAAACATGAAAGCATTCACCAAAAAAAAACACTAAAATAATATACTACGATGATCTTTGCCACTAAAAGCGACATATTTTCAAGACCTAATACCATTTAAACAAGACACTTGGTACATATTCTCTTTATGACAAAAAAGTAAATACTTAGAACTTTCGTGAAATGGTGTATTGATAAGATAAGCATAGAAGAAAACCTGTTCCCAGTCAAGAAAGAGTTCTAGAATAAACCACAACTTCTAACTTACCCATTTGAGAATTTGCCATTATTGCCAGCTGTGTAGAGGTACAGCAAGCTCTCCTTGGCTTGTTTGAAAACCCTTGAGATTGCACCACTCATGAAGTCTGATGGTCTCAAAGGATAAACCTTAACTTGCCACCTGCGAACTGCGAGCAGAAGTCATAACGCAAAATGATACTTTAAATTTTAAAAGAAAATAAGCAACTCAAAAAAAAAACAAAAAACTAAAGACACCCATAGAATCATATCAATGCAAAATGCATATTACTCTACAATACGTGCAACATTTGTGACATTTTCACAAAACCTTTATGCACTAAAAGAACTTTAATGCAGAAAAAATAATTTTTTATTGAGAGTGATTAACCAAAAAACCTCCTTAAGTTGGATGAATTTATTCCAATCAAAATATACTTGTTATCATGACTGTGTGTATTCTGGGATGATTGTTGAAGGAAATATATGATAATCAGTTAAGTTTCCTTTCCTATTTGAAATTTTCGGTTTTCTCAGTTTTGCTTTGCACAAATGTGTACAAACAGTAACAACAGGTAATTTATTTGATTTTCAATTGCATCTACTAGAAATTTCAGAAAATTTAACATTTAGTTTGAATCATATTCAATATGCAACATTTTCAAAATCAACCTTGGTGCTGAATTTTGCTGAATCTTTTTGGAAATAATAAAAATGCATACAGAATTCCAATGATCAAAACCAAAGCTGATTATAACTTTAATTAGTTATGAAATTGAAAGCCTGGCAATTTATTTTGAGTTTTTCCATGAATTGATATATATAACTTACCAGCGAGTGTTGCAACATTGACTTGAGGCATTTGGTTGGGATCAAATTTCTCAGCCATTTTCTTATCTGTCTCCTCATTTTCTTCAGCATCATCTTCTTCCTCTTGGTCCTCTTTCTTTTTAGCCACACTTTCTTTAGATTCTTCTGCATTTTTCTCAGAGTCACTTTTTTTCGGTGTTTCGTCTTCAGTCACTGATGCCTCTTTCTCTTCTTCTGCTGCAACAATTTCAGTGTCACCCTCTTGAATCTGTGTATCTGCATCAGCATCTAACACTATTGCTTCCACTTCTGCCTCCTCTTCTATTTCTTGTGCCTCAGCTTCTTGAATCTCTTCATCAATAAAGCCATCCTGCGGATCTTCCACTTCATTGCCTGCATCCTCTACATTTTTGTCTTCCTCAGTCACAGGTTCAGAAGAACCGATTTCATTGATATCTAAGGATTCATTGGCTTCAGCTCCTTCAGGAGCCTCCATGAAAGAAGAACCAAGCTCATCCAATATTTCCCCTGCATCATTTGTATTACCTTCAGAGGACATCTGGGAAAAAAAGGATATCATTTTGTTTAGGCCTAACTACTAAAATTGCTCTTTTGATCTGATGAAATTCACATCATATTTTATGACTTAGACTTTTCGTATCAGATTCAGGGTGTAAAAAAAATGTCAGAAAAGTGATCTCTTGATTTGAAATTTTCTGTTGGTGGTGTTCTTTGCTTTCAAAGAAGGCAGCCGTTTCCTGCCCTGAAGACTCAGGCTGGAAAAAATATCAGCTATTTTTGCTCCCCACCCTGCAAGCCTTTTGGCAAAGGAAGCTACTCTAAATATTTCCGACATACTTCGAGCAAGTCCCTGGGACTGAATTTTGTGAGACGTAAATCCTGGTTGAAGGCTGCGACAAATATCACTTTTAATATTATGGCCAGTATCAAAGATTCTGGTATCGTAATACATTACCACTCCCTTTGCCAGTACCAATACAGTTTAGAAAATCGGTACAGATGAGGCCTACTATGCATTAAAAGCCCTCGTGGTCTTTTCTGTACATCTTTTCGTTTCCATAAAAAAAATGACATTCACATTTTCTTCACACATAAAATTAGGGCATTGCTGTAAGGGAAGACGGAAGAGCGGTAAGAGAAACTAGCTTTTAGCCTCACAATGCTACTGTAAACTTTTCTACTTCTCAAAAGAGAAACACTGAACATTATTTACCCCGATGTCTTTCTTTATAGATCAAATTTGACTGAAATAATGTAATGCAAAACAGTGACAAAATCAAGAAAAAAAATGGTCATACAAAAATTGTTATATACCACTACTACTGCCACTGCTCATTTGTCCTTCTACTTCTTTAAAATAATAATACAGTGGAACACATTTAAACCAAAATTCTAGGAAATATGATTTCTATTTTGGTTTGAACATAGTGCATTAAATAAGTCAGATTAATGAAGGACAGTAATTACCTCCCGAATTATTAAGCTAAATCAATCCACCCATCGTCACAACACAATGTGATTGTGAATGCAAACGCCTGTCCACGCATCTTTCTCTCTTTTTTATCCCTCTCTCTATCTCCTTCTCTTTCCTTTTCAGTTAAGAGGTTCTTACCTCTGTTTATATAGAATAATAGAGCTTTCACAATTTCATCACCGCCTAAGTAAGTTTTCCGGTCCTGAAATCCTCTACTTTTACAGTTTAATAATCATTGCTTAAGTTTTCGGTTCTGAAGTCCTCAGCAACAGAGATGGCTTAGTTACCAGCTGCGATGCAACAGTGTTTGCTTAGCTTTGTGCTAGCAAGACCTAGACATGTAGGGAGGTGTCTGGCATTGTCCCTCTGTGTAACATGAGTAAGGAAGAGAAGGGAAGGGTGGGTGAGTACAGTGGACCTGGACCTAGCTAGACATCGGGCCTGATCTGCTGTAGTGGTAAGAGTATTGGGTTTGCGTCAATTAATGCGAGAAAGAAAGGGAAGGGCAAAGTGTGTAAAGATTTTTTTTTATGTATCGATCAGACAGTGACTGGGCTTTCCCAGTAGGTTTTATATTGCTTTAGCATTAGTAAGGCAGCTGACGCTTTCAGTTTACCGCATGTTTAATAAGAAAGAATAAGAGGAAAACCGAAAAGCCCTTCAATTTCCTTTTGGTTTAGCCATTTTCGGTTTAGATATGGTCTCTGTAATGTTGAACATTATTAGTACTGTCGTTGATTTTGTTATAAGCTTATCATTCGCGGCCCAATATTTCATAATCATCGGAGAACACTCAATAGGAAGGCACAAAAGAACATGAAATTGCATTAAAACAAATATTTTATGAGATAAAAATTTGTATCAAACAAAAGATTTTTTGTTTACTGTTCATTTTTAATGATATCAAGTCTTTTTTTCTCTTTTTACCCCACGTCAGAACATGCAGTAGGGCTTCAGGTGGCATCACATCCTCACTAACTGTTGTCACAAGCGAGGAATGAATTCACCACGAAAGTTCCCTACACATGTCTGTCAGGGCACAAATCATATTACTTGAGCCACTAAGCACCCCATGTAAGAGAGTGAAAAAGATATTTCAAATGAAGCCAAGAGAAAAAAACAAAAAAAGTGGGAAGATCGCTGTTAAATGAACGGCATTAAAAACAAACAAATCAAACATATAGATCTCATACACAAATGCTTGGTATCTTGTCTTTATAAATTGAGGGCCCTGATTACAAATCTGATGCTAACATTTAAAAACAATTTTAAAAATTATCCTCTCCACAAAATGAGTAGGCCTAGAATCTATGTATTTGCAGTAAAAATTCACATGGCGAGTGAATTTCTCTGTGCTCTACTTTTTACTGTATCATGTATGTGGATGGCTAACGCTGCTAATCTTTCTATAATCTTAGAATGCATCTATTTCGCTTAGAGTTCAATGGACATTAGTGCATAAGGGATAGATAAAAGAATTTTGAGTGAGATAGCAAAATACTCACAAAATATAAAGAGTCGGAGAAAAAAAAAAGGCTGACCTTATTTTTTCGAATATTCAGATAAATAGAGCCTGACCTTATTTTACCAAACGCCTTAGAATTATAAAGAAAAAGAGAGTTCAGTGACACCAGCATACTCGTACTTATACTGCATGGGTAAAAATACCATTGCATTCTGTTTGCCAAGTGTTCAGGAAAATAATAGCTTTAAAAAAAATAAAGATGGATAGGTATAGTAGGCCTACAGATAGTCTTGTTAAGAAAATCGAGTATACATTGCGGAGTGAAGTGAAGCTCTAACCCTATTTCAGTGTTATTTCATCAAACACTCATGCTGAAATAAATTTTATGTTACAATGGTAATTCAGTATCTCCATCTACTCAGAATTGAACATCCAGTCTCCAATCTCAACGAAAGAGTGAGAACTCCACAGAAAATTTACACCATGACCGTGCGGCTGGCTAAGCTTGACGTGTTTACCAAACTAAAACCAAGCTTACTCTGGAATTTGTCAACTGGAAGAGAAGTAAGGCCAAAGCAAGTCTCGCCTAAAGTAAAGGGAAAAAACATTCATGATTCACAGGATGGGAATGGCCGCGCTTACCCGTGCTGATAATTATGAAAGAAGAAGCTGCTTCATTTAAATTAAGCTAACATTATCTAGTTGTGACTCGTTGGAAAGCAGTCTAGCATCCACTGATTTTCTTTTCTCGTGTGTGTATGTGAAAGTATTGCTCAGCTAAGGTTCATGTTGAATTTAGACAAGACCTATCGGAAATTGGTAAGGCTATTCTTAACTTTGTCTTTGTTCTTCAGTATATGAAAATTCTTGCTAGAATCTAGATTAGGTCTCGTGTCTTACCTTTGAGGGTTTTTTTTCTTGCTTTTTATAAAAGATATGATAAAACCTTTAACAGTGTAAACCAGCTAGGGCTAGCAAAAAGTCTAGAATCTAAATCAAAGCCTCGAAAACAGCTATCCCTGACCAGACGATGAACGCCAAACGGTTAGCGGGTTACGCCAAATGTAAAGTAAACTTATCGAACTTTTCTTTTTATCTTCCGGTTCAAAAATTCGTTCCTCTTGAAACTCACATTTTTGTCTGGAATCAAAATAATTATGATCTTCGCCGTTCACCAAGCGCAAACATATAGAAATAGAATAAAATTCCAAAAGAAATGATTCGAAATAAAAAGACTTCTAAGTTTTGACTAAGAAAGCATGAGTGGGACAACACCAAGACGACTAGACTCGCTTCGCTAATGACAACACCACATGCAGTAAAAGTATCAAAGTATTGAATTTGATGAAATATTAGGCCTGAACTATTTAAACTTCTAGTACTGGGACTGTCTTTGAATGTAAAGAAAACGGAATGTATGGTCATCTCAAATAAATCCACTACCCCCAAGTGCAATTTCATTAGCAATGGCGAACAAATCAAACAAGTTACAAAATTCAAATATCTAGGTTACCTGATAACATCAGATGGCAGATGCACAAGTAAAATAAGTAAAAGAATAGCCATGGCCAAAGATACATTCCAAAAATTGAAACCCATTCTGGCAAATAGAAACATAAGTATGACAACCAAAATAAGGGTAATTAAAACATATGTATGGTCAGTACTTTTGTATTGCAGTGAGTATTGGACAATAATCAAAGAAATTTTTAAAAAAACCAAAAAAAAAAACTGGAAGCAGCAGAGATGTGGTTTATCAGAAGAATGATGAGGATATCATGGACAGAAAAAAAGTCAAATGAATTGGTTCTGAAAGAGGCTAATCTTGAGCGATCACTAATTAAAAACATTAGACAGAGGCAACTACAGTTTTTAAGCCGTATTTGCCGACATAATGTTTTGGAACACTTAGCAGTGACTGGAAAGATTGAAAGCAAACGCAGTAGAGGTAGATAGAGAATAACTTTTATTGAAAATCTTAAGTCATGGGCAATAGGCAAGGGTAGCAATAACAACTTTATAAGGTTAACTGAGAATAGGTATAAGTGGAGGAACATGATCGCCAAAGTCTGTTCCAGACAAGGTACCTGATGATGATGATGATGATGATGATGATGACGATGATGATGATATGATGATGATGATGATGATGATGATGATGATGATGATGATGATAACATAATTATTTTATGTTCAAAAAGATAGGTGGCGCAGTGGTTAGCGAACTCGCCCTGAGATCTTCAGAGATCCTTTATTATTGCGCGTTTGCATACCAGCCCACCATTTACGCCCTGGCTAGATGGTGGCCTAAAAGCCTGAGACCACATAGTAACGTACAGGTGATACAAACAATCAGCCAAATTCTTCACAGTCTGCTGGTCAGTCAGAAGTCAGAATTCTCATCTACTGAAATGATGACCCGACTCGCATACATGTACAGTTAAAATTCTGCACCTGTGGCTCGCTTCACTATTAACTCAAAAGCTCCTTCAAAAGGGCCTAATCATTGGCCTTACTAGCCCAAGCTTTGTCCATGCCCTCTCTCACACGCCGTTCTATTAAGTTTTTAAAAGAATGTATCGAGACTGTCGGCCCAGCAGATTTTGTGGGGAAGGGAGGAAGAGAGGTAAGGTCCCTCATACGTAACAGAAGTAAAATTATCGGGCCCTGTGGCACTGTAACACGAAAGAAGGGGAAGAAGAGAATGGGGCCTTTT
>BLXT01000744.1:623925-639933 GCA_019648995.1 Plakobranchus ocellatus | reverse complement strand
GGGGGGGGGACAAAGTGGAGAGAAAAAGAGAGCATAGGAACAGTGCAAAGCACTGAAAAAGAAAAGATTGCTGATATTCTGACTAGATTAAAAAATAGTCTGATGCCACCGTGATGCATCTTAAGTTTAACTGAATCCACTTCCAGCATTGACTCATTCGAAAAAAAAAGATTCTTCACAGAATTTTTTCCCTCCTTCTCAAGATGCAATGAGTTAAAAATCCTTCAAGGTTAATTTAAATCATTAAAAAGCTTAAGATAAATAACCCAAAATTAAGAAGACAATTTCCTTTTCATAGGATTGAAGCTCTGAAACAAGGGTCCTCAAATTTTTTATAGGAGGCTAATTTTCTGCATCAAATCCCACATCTCAGGTGCAGAGACATATTACGGTAACTGCATAATACAAATCTGCAGTTACAATAATTTGCCTCTAGACCCACAATGTTATCCTCCAATTTTTACAGGAAGACCCTCTTTCATGGAATCTTTTAACATTCAAAACTAGAAAAGCTAGGTACATTTAATCTTTAAAAAAAAAAAATCAAAGTGTTAAAGAACAGACAAAAAAAAGCATGTATTTGAAATGCTAATCTCTCAACATTATTAATCGTGCAAGATTTGCATCAGACAGACTGCTCGCAAAACATAGTACACTTTTCAAAGTCACAGTACAAAATTCAGATCTACAAACATTCAGCTTCCGAAGGCAGCAATCATTTGCAGCATAATTATACCTTTCAGTAGTATTTACTCTGTGGCAAGCAAAGTTACTCTCCAACTCATTTCAATATATAATGCTTTCAGCACTATAAAAAAGTAACCAAAACACAAATATTTTATTTTGAAATAAGAGAGGTCTTAATGTAAGAAGATATCTAACACAGAATAATATAGATTTGGTATTTTGTAAACTCGGATCCTTAACTACTACCTCCATACTTCATCCTTATAATGTGTAAATTTCTACTTCTTTGTACATTAAAGCTTCTTAAAAAGTTCAATAATGAACACAACAAACAGCAAGAGGTATGAAACTACTTTGGCTTCTTGCACAAACTATTCAGTATCATTACTATTGTTGTTATTGTTATTCTTGTTACTGTGCTTCTTTGCTAGGCAATCTTTTTAAAATGAAACATGCATCGGTGAAGTGAACACGAACTGGTGGGAACTTCGTCTTGTCTACGCTGATACCGCTGAATGCTGGGATCCTCGCAAGCACCGAGTGAGTACTGTTGTAAGTATCCAGGACATCTGGGGCCTGGCTGGGTGGCTGACCAATCAGGAGATGAGTGTACTGCTGCATTTCCAGGCCTCCTGGCGGAAGATTCTCCGTTTTGTTGTAGCTAATGATGGAACAATGATGTTCAAATATAGAACTTCAATTTTCCTAATATACAGAAGTTTTTCTTTCTAAAGCTGTTGGAATAAAAACGACTTGGCACACACACAAAAAAAAAACAACACTGCATCACTCTCTTTATATGATACTCAAATTTTTATAACTTTTGATGAACCTCTTCAATACACATTGAAGCAAAATCTCTACAACTGCTGTACAACATCTCAGTTTGTAGTAGCACTATCAAATTTCAATATCTATCTAAGAATCCAGAATCCCTGATTTCAACTATTAAAAGTGCTATCAGTGATGTATATTATGTTTACAAATATTAGCAGAATGTAATTACATTGTGGAGAAAAAAAAATGGGGCTATAAAAAAGGGCATATGAACTGGAAACATGTATGTTTCTGAAAACTGCATGTTACACCTTCAAAACTGGTTTTTACGAGACATTCTATCGCTGATTCCCATCAAATCATTTGTAATGATTATAAAAGAACCTACACCCAGTCTTGCCGCAGCTGTCCAAACCTGGTCACTCCTGTCTGGGCTGTGAACACATCAATGTGGACATGAACATCTGAGGATTGACACGCAGGCATATATATATATATATATATTAAAAGGGGATGAATTTTAGTCCAAATAAAAAAAGAAAAAAGTATAACTGGTTTTTTTTGGGGGGGGCCAAAAAAGAAAACTAATGAAGAGAAAATAATATTGCAAGAATATTTAGTAAAACGCAGTAAATTGTCTCAAAGACCAATCAACCACCGAGAGACTATGCTTCAGTGAAATTGAAAAAAAAAACAAAAAACAATCTTACTTACAAAAAAAAATCATCATTACGTGACTCTAGACCAGTTCAAAAATATCACAAGAGACAGTTTGAGCATTTAACATCAAGCTAAGATGCAGGTCTTTAAAGTTGGCTTTAAAAAATTATTAAAATTAACAAAAATTTTTCAATATCTTCTGTTCTCAAGAATTATACATGCAACACTTGACCCATTGCAATTGGTCTAAAGTCATATAAATGTGTGAGAAATCCCATTTTGACATTTTAAATTATTGAAACAGCTTAAATCTCTTTCTGCAAGACTTGTTCATTGAAAACTGCATACAGCTAGTTTAATTCCAGGCCAAGATAAAAGACTTTTTGTCAGAAATTTTCAAATTTGTTTTTGTTTAGAGTATTATATGCTATATTAGACTAATTACAACTGGCCTCAAGAAATATTTCCAATGAAATTCAAAACAAGTTCCTGCAGCATATCGGCTCTCACAACTTCTAAACTGCTGACCCTTTCAAAATCACATATACCACAGAAGAAAATCAATATCAAATTTTATGCAGTAGGATAAGTTTCAAGGTAAGTAACAAAGTGATGCCCTTATTGTATCTGAGCAGAACCCTTATGGTCCAAGTCTAGAATTCTGATGTTTGGGCTCTGAGATTGGATAGTTTTTGTTTTTTGTCTTAAAGCATTCTTTTGAAAGTAAATATTGAAATTTTTCGTGTAATTTTTTTCTTTTGCTATAAAACTAAACATTATGAGATTAAGGAGAGAAAAAAAGTGCATATAGCATGTTCCACAAACAAGTCTGAAATAGCAGATGCTAATTTCTATGTCAATTATTTGATTAACTAACCAAAATAATTACTTTTTTTTTGGCATGTGTGTTCTTGACAATGTAATTAAACTACTCTAACAAGAAAATGCTGTTTTGTTCTTTCTTTACTTAAAAAAATAAAAATGTTGTGCGAATCTCCAAAAGAACGACACACATAATGTCCCATTTTTTATATACATTCATTGGGAACGTCTTGCTGCTCTAAAATTGGGAAAACAGGTCAGTTTGGCTTTTTCAACACATCGTTCGAGGTTTTAAACATAATCGGGGAGTTCTGATGTTTACCGATGACCCACATAAGGGCTGGGAAATCTCCTATGAGGTCAGTGTCTTGTGTGTCGTCACAAAGCATAAATTATAAGCTTTCGATATAAGCACTTAAAATCGGTTTCTGCCAAATCTTTTTTGTGTGAAACTCAAATGGGATTCTATCTATCGGAACATACCGATGTTTCGCGATAATTTTATTATTTTTATTTGCTGGAGCCATACAATGCATGCACACACGTTGTGTGACACTTCCGTTGGATGTACGCACTTTCACTTTCGGTAACACGTCCTCGTCATATAAACAGTGTTCCATCAATCTTTTTTGAATGCTAGTAAAATCTATCGCTATCGTTGATTTCCCAGGACCGGATATTCCCAAACATCGCTTTAAAGTATGTTTAGCCTTAAGTTTGTCTTGTGTGTCGCCGGGTGTACGCTTTAGGAGTACATAATCGCAGTGAGATCGCTAAAACGCTATCCCTGACGCCCTTTCGCCTCATTTACGCCAATAAACTTTTTTTAGTTCGTTTAACATATATTCAATAGTTATTGGGTGAAAACAGTGCAGCAATCATACATAAAGCGATATATTTTGGCAGTTTGTGAACAAGTAGGCCTAAATGAGTGTGTCTGCGTTATCCGACGCACTAACACACAAAAAGTGCATATGTATGACAATTGCGACACACTAGGCCTAGTTACGCATATCATGAACACTGACACAAGCGATGTGAGATGCTCCATTTATACAAACACATTATGGTGAATGTTTTACTGCTTTTAATTGCTTCTTTGAAAACATATTTGAGAACTTCATTCCTTTGACTGTAACTTTAAAAACAAAGCCCTCTAGGTCAAGAGAGTTTTAAATTTGAATTCAGCATTAAATTTTCTTTTGTTTGAGATATAATATATGTATATTTGTTAAAGTTGAAAATTTTATGTTTTTGGGACATTCTGATATCATGTTTGTGGAACACACCATATATTACTCCTCGCGAGTGTAAGTTCTTATTCTAAAGCACATCAGGTGAGAATGCTAGAGAAGATTGGGATTAAGGAGCAAAAAAGTGATCATATATTACTCCTCTCAAGTGTAATGTCTTATTCAAAAGCACATCAGGTGAGGATGCTAGAGAAGATTGTTTCCTTCCGCTGTCCACTCATTTAATGCTGCATGACTACTAACATGTCAGTGCTAGAAAGCAAATGACTGACATTTTGACCATAGTTGATCTGCTAGCATGCATACTCCACTGCATTAGGTTTGACCATAGTTTCACCATCATGTTAGCTGCTTCGTAGCAAAATGGGAAACAAAGAAAGACTTTTCAATCCTGTCCTATCCGTGACTTGTCTGTGAAGTATGACCAACCTTTAGCATCGGCTTCAAGACGATGAAGCTCCTTGATGGCTGCTCCACCAGGGTAGTTGTTGTGTGCCACGACCAGAAAACCTGATGTAATGACCACATTGCCCAGTATCAAACATGATGAACCTAGCGCCAACAGCTTCCTCAAAAAAGATTTCTCCTTATTCTGCCATCTAAGTTATGAAAAAGCAAAATAATATGGAAGCAGTTTACACCAAAAAATGCAAATATAGTTTGCTTTTTTTTTTTTAAATTTTGGCTTCAAGTTCTAGAGACAAAACAAAGGTCTCCTTTACTATCTAGTGAATTGAAAGCTTTGTTTTGTATATATATAAAAGTCATGTTAGAGCTCTATAAAAGGACTGGAAAGAGAACAGATTAAGGTAAGACAGCACAGAGCTAATCTAATAAAACTTACAGTATGAATGCATGGTCAAATATTGACAAAAAAACCCCCCAAAAATATGGTAGACGATATACAAGAATAAAAAGTAAAAGTAAATTAAGTCCCATGCTCAATCAAAACACAGAGGAAACCTGCAGAAAATGTATCACTTGATTCATAGCAGTGGTAGCTAAAAAAGAAAAGAAAATTAAATTAAAACAACTACACTGACAACTTACAGCATAGCAAGAGCACATGCCGCCACTGTGTTAAACACAGGGAATGTGTAGATTATGAAGCGCAGCTCTTTGTGAGGTAGCAGTGAGAACAGTAACACATAGCCCAGTGCAGGCCATAGCAACACAGTCACATGTCGCATCAGGTACACGCCAATAGGCACCAGCACCAATGTGGCACCCAGAGCACGTGGAAGCACAGAGTAAAAGTACCACAGGAATGGGGATGTCTGATCAAGCTGAGTTAAAGATTTTTAAAATAAAATACGTAGAGTGAATATGCAGAGTTTTATTCCAATTAATATCACTTTAAAAGTTTCCTGGAAGTGGCTCCTTTTTCAAAGCGATTTTGACATTATTATAGCTCACACAAATAGGTTGAAATTTCAGGCAACACAGTCAAGAAATCTTTACTGATGCTAGCTGAACTAAATCTTTAAAAATGTTGCAGGTCATTTATGTAAAGTTTTACAATAAAACTAAACAAAGTAAGATACATTAATTTTCACTGTGATTGCAAGTTCTATAGAACAGAATCTGGAGAATATGAAGGATACGCCCCACTCTGAGCTTTTGTTGAGGACAGTATTGAACCACATGACTTCACCCTCAGGCCACAACCAGCGTCTCCAGAAATAAGAGTCCACAAGGACTGTTAGTCCTGCAAAAGAATAGATTGAAAATTTGGAGTAATGTATTGCAACTTTCAAAGTAAGTCACACATCCAAAATTCACCTGTAAAGATCAGCTTTTTACTTACTCCTTTATTAGCTTTTCAATGGCAAGTGAAAATTTCACAGGTGGAACTAAATTCTCTGTTGAGACTTTAGATATACATATATCATGACTTAACATTTCTATAAAACACATTCACTTGATATCCTTGAGACAAAGTACCAGTATACTTGAAAATAGCTGCCCTGCATGGTAAGCTTTGCTCTATTTTCTTAGCTGGTGGAGGCCACTATTCATTTGACGTTAGGCATCGAAGCCGGTCTCGCACCTACTGCATGGCTCACTGAAGGGACATCTGCAACATATTTGCTGACGTACTCAAGGCTCCCCCGTGTATTGTTGCCATACGATTAAGTTCAGGGACTTGGAAGTCCATCCTGACATGGGTCACTTCCCAGCATTTGAACAACAATGGCAGAAACATGTCTTCTCTTTCCCCACATAGATGACACACAGGGGGAGACTTTTTTTTCTTGAACATCACAGCTGACACAACTTTTTTCAAAGTAAATTTCTTGATAGCATCTAGGCAGAAGAAAAGGTAAAATATGACAGCAAATATCCGTACCAAACTTCCAAACAATCTCAGCATAGCTTTTTACCTAGCAAACATATCCCTGCAATGATGGTGGTGAAAGCAAAGCGGAGTGGCCCGACCCTTCCAACGGCCAGTTCCTTGAAGGCAATGAGACCAAGGAACATAATCAAGTCAAACCGAAAGATAATGATGGATGCCCCAGACAGCCAGATGAAAGTTCTATGCTTTTGATAAAGCCAGCTAGACAGGGCCAACAGAACTGAAAAATAAAAAAAAAAGAGGTGAAAAATGTAAAAGTTAAGTCTTCAGTTAGTTTAGTTTTTTAGTGTAGCCAGTGCTCAACAATGTGCTTTTAGGCTTTCAAGTCCCCTGCCGGGTCAGGAAACCTATAGTGGGATTCAAACTGTGACATATGGGTTCCTGCAAATCTCAGGGCAGGTTCACTATAGACTGTGCCACCAAAGCCCTTATTCTAATGTTCAGTATTAGGCACAATGGTTGCAATCTAAGACTGCTCTCTGGAAAAGATCAAACTAGGTGCTTGCTTAAATTTTTTTTTAAAAGTACTTCACTGAAAAAAATATACTTTTTACAAAAATACGCAAAAGATTCATATATTGTCACAGATATTATGTGCACTTATTGCCTGCATTCTTATTTAATTCTCAGACCAAGTTCAGTGCCTTTCATATTAAATGAAGTAATCAATTATAATTAAACTGTTAATATTGATCTACTTTCCAAAAAAACGTTCATGTCAAAGATCCCCAGCTTATCTATATTTATTCTTTCATCTGAAAGTAAAATCACTCAGAGTTTATAAATTTTGCCTACACTTAAAAATGAACATACTTATCAAACAAAACCATATAATGAAAATAAGCTAAATCCATTAAAGCTTTTCAATGTCATATAACATAAGCTTTAAAAATTGTTTAGTGTTTTAACATCCCTCAAATTTGTCTAAGCAGTTAATATTAAAAACATTAAAAAAAAAACCTGTTTACCAATACTTAAAGCCAGAACATTTGGCAGAGGTCTTGACATGTAAAACATGAAGTGGAACTGCGTTATTGACATCAGAATCAACCACTTCTTGACGTTACCTCCAAATCCAGACTCTACAGCTCGACAAAACACAATAAAACTCACTGCTGTGGCAAGACCTAGGGTCGCTCGTGCTAAGAAGGAGAGACAAATTCAATTTATTAACATAAAAATAGAATAAAAGTTAAAAAAAAAAAGGTTTTATAATAATGTATCAATAACTGACAGTTCTAAACATTTACAAAGTCTGCTTAAAAAACTCTTGCTTCCACAAATGTGAATCTTCTTTCGTAGTCTAACTAATTAGTGCATAATTGTTTGTTTTTTATAACCGCATAAAGCAATCAAGATTTTTCATATGTGACTGGTTTAGATGCAATTCAGTGCCTGTCGCCTTAAAATTTCTCAGAAAATGGGCGCACTGTATAAAAACTACTAATATTAGAAATAGTTGGAAACTGCCCACTCAATATCATGCTGAACTAACACTTTTGCCTGGCTTGGTTTCTGGGCATAAGGCCAAGAACTGAGAGTCTCTGCAGATTTCAGTGTTTCCAAGGCTAGTACCACTCTACATTATCAATCTGGCAAAGGATGAAACTGTGGATGGCTTCAGTGAATACAAGCTCTACCTCAGTGTGACTAAAATAATTAGAAAAATTTAAGTTAGTTAATTACTTAATTATTTATTTCAAGTGTCTGAAGAGCTGAAAAGCACATTGGCAGATTTTGTTTTCCAGTGCTATAAGGATTGTCGTATTGTATGTGAGCGAAGAATAGCACAACTATTTAGTCATCTGAGAGAGGATGAGCTGTATAAGTCGTTTCTTACTGAGACTATTCTATTAGCCCACAACAGAGTTGAATTGAGTTTGTGCCAAACATGAATTTCATGCTTAAAAAGTTCGAAATCTGGTGGTGAAATAGCTTTCTCTTGTATGCATTCTACAACCACATTACAATTTTCAACTTCAACTATTTCATCCATGTTGATAGTCTGACTGCATTGCAGAACTAGCCTTACTCAGGGGCATTCCCATGTACTTAATGTACCCTGTCTATTGCAAAATTATAGAAGATGGAAAAAAAAAAACAACCAATAACTGAATTAAGAAATTTTTTTTTTCATGTTGCACAAGTTTTTACCAATGTATTGCTGAGCCATTTTGCTTGCCCCAGTCACATTACAAAGCAAGACAAAGGGAGAAGACATTGCAGCAATAGCCAGTGGGCCAATGAAGGTCCGAGGTACAACTCCTGGAAACTCAAGGTGGTCATACTGGGAGAAATTATGATGACAGAAGAAAAGTACTAGGTCTAGATCTATATGAGGGTTTGCCAAAACGTGGGCTGTCATCATAGTTATGTGCAAAAGTCTTTCTACAAGCCCTGTTTGACAAAAATTAATGCATCAATACATAAATTTTGATTTTGTGGATGTAATGGCATACAAAGTACTGCTTAATGTTTAAAAAATCAGTTTTGGCTGCATCTTTGCTGTCTAAATTTTAAAAACAAGTAAGTTTCGAACATAACTATGATGACAAAATCACCAAAAAGTGGTCACCCTTCACCAAATTAAGGTCATTCACCACCAAGTGAAGAGACACAGACCAATTTTTTTTACATAGATCTACTCCTGATATCCAACTCTGCATGAAAATTATCTCACTGATACTCAATTGGGCTTTTCCTTTTTGTAATAGAAGATTCTTTTTTTCAAAATGCAGTAAAAAACGTGACACAATTTAGGGGTCCACCTTTTGGCAATTGATCATATATGAAAAGGTTTACACTTACAAATTCAACATAGCGTTTTTTGTCAACTTTCATCTTTGACAGTTTTGAACATACCTCCTGCCAGTTTATGAGGTAGAGAAACATGCTGATAAATCATTTACCACATTCTGTAACCCAATGTTGTTTTGTTAACACGTTTCATAAATTAAAACCAATCTCTTTAAAAAGTTTTATAAGTTCTTTTGTTTAAAAGATAGGCCAAATGAAATTTTCAGGTGAAACCCGCATACATCTTAAAACTCTTGCTGACATGATGGACCTATCTTTATATAAATTTTTTCAATTTTTGGGATACTCAGGGAAAAGATGCAAGGACTTCTAGATCTACCTTCATCTGCCACCAACAAAATGAAGAGATCGAAGACCAAGATATTAAAAAAAAATAGTGCTACTTTCACACAATAATTTTTCTTCAGCTGTGCTTCCATTTCTTTGGTAGCTGATGACGATAGATGTAGAAATTACTGGACCTCTCCCCAGACCATCCCCAATTTTTTACCTTGTCTATTTCCAGACCATGGTTAAGCACATCATGGAAAGCTTGCATGTTGAAGCTCTCTTCAACTTTTGTATACGGGCAGATACATAAATGCAAAAGCATAACGCCTACAACACAGCCTTCCAAAAATTGCACCATTTTTAATGGTCCAATGTGCAAGTCCCAGACAGAGCTGTAAATTAATGAGAGGAAATTTAAAGGCATAAATCTAATATTAATTTGAACAAAACAACAATCTTGTGTGCAGAGTTTACTCAAAAGAATCTAATCTAGTCTAATAGTGGGCCTACTTTATTATTTCAAATTAAAAGCTTTGATTAAATATAATATCCCCTGGCCTAATCACAGATAGGGACTAAAATACTAACTTATAGATCTAGATCTAGTGTTGATCAGAGACTTACAATCATCTAGATCGAGAAATTTTGAATGAATATCGCTAATCTAGCTACTGATAAAAGCATGAAGACGATATTGTGCATTCAACAACATCAAATGAAAATGAAAGGAAAAGATGAGACCTATCGACTCACCCAGACTGACCATTGATTATTACGTCAAAACTCAATTCTAGCAGTCAGTTCTGACCACTTGTCCAGTCTCTGTCTCAACGCCGGTACGATGGTTGCCACGAGTGAAATCTGTATGAAAGCCAAAACCAGTTTTCAAACTTTAAAAAAAAAATGTATTTGAAAAACCAAACTGTTGCGATAAACAATGGTTTTTGACAGGTGTTATTAGCGAAGAAAACAAACTGCCATCATCGGTTGCATTAGTGAATTAGAATTATAGATATTTGGGAATATATTTGGCTAATATCTCACTATAAGTATTACCAAAATAACCGTTACGTTATTCCCTTTTCCCCTAACATCTGAAAAGGATAGCATGCGCGCTGGATTATTCTACATTCTATTGGGATAATGTTTATTTCTTTCTTTTTCTTTTCTTATCTTTTTAAAAAACTTTTCCTTTCGAAAATATATCTGTCTTGATAGGAGGGTTCTCTTCTTAACACTTCGAACTCAAACGATCAGCCATGATACCAATAGGATTAGGTGTGGATAAACAATTTTAATGAGCAGCTTCAAAAGAAAAATGTGTACATATTATTCAAATGCATCAAAACCTTTAATTTTACCGAATTGTATATGCATTTAAGAAATATAGGGAACAAATAAAGTTGCAGAGATAAATAAAGTGTATCTGATGTCACTATAAAAAAGAAACAGCATGTACCTCAATTGTGTCACTCAGTAAAAACATGGACAAAAACAATGGTCTCAATATATTGATATGCTAAGAGAAAATTCAACATTATGGAAAACAATGACAATATGCATGAACAAAGAATTTGTTTTAAAAGTGTTAATGTTTTAAAGGAGTGAAACTGAAAAGAAGACAATACTCGAAATTAAGATATATAGCAAAAAGGTCGAAGGAGTGGTTAGAAATAGGTTATGTGTATAGTGAGTCCTCAGCAAGGTGATCTCCGATTTCAAGCCTTTAGGCCCACCGTTAGGCCAGGGCAGCAGGGTGGGGCTCGAACTAGCAACAAAAGCATGGCTTAGGTAGGTTTCACTGTCCACTGTGCCACCAACGCCACCTGTGCTAAGATTTTAAAAATAGGAAAGATTAATAGAGAACTCAAGAGTCAAAGGAGAAGAAAAATTAACAATGAAAGAAATGGCTGGTAGAACAAGTGTAATAAAAACAATAAAGTATAAAATATATCCCTAAAATCGTATTATTTCAGATCAAGATAAACAACAGAAATCATACTCAGCTTAATTACTGAAGGCTACATCAAAATATAAAGATAAAAGCAGGTCTAAATAACTACAAAAACAGAATTTTAGACAAAATAATTCCTATCCACCGTTACCTTGAAAAGGTTCCAATTTGGCATTTGTTTTTCTTTCATGGCATACTAATCATAACATTAATATTAATGTTCGATAACTCTTGTTTAAATCTAGATTAAGTCAGATGTAGTTTCGATTTCGATTTTCGAATTGAAAGTAGATCTCGATCGAGATTCATTTTCTATTATTTCAAATTAGATTTGTTGTGATATTGTGTTCCCCGGTTCCTTTTTGCCCAGTATATACCTGCTTTTAACGAGTTCTTGATTTATACTCTCAAAGACACTGCGATTCAGATTGGTGTCTCAATTACATGTATTGGTAATGGTATAGAAATCCTTTGGCAATTTAGCATACATTTCAGTATTTTTACACCATTGAGTGATTTTGAACAGAAGCAGATCTAGATCTAGATCTAGCAGAGCGCTTACCTGGCGAGATCTAATCCTGCAAGGTAGCCATAGTGTCACTTTCCCCCCTTGTTTCTTGCTTCTTTTTTTTTAACCTTGGATCCGTAGCAAATAATCACATTCACTATAAGCGTAATTGTCTCTGCAAATCCTATATCTAGAATAGAATTAGCCCACATATTGGCCTAGAAAATAATCAATAGACATCGTTGCTCTATGAATTTTATATTATCATCATTAGAAGAATAAAGATCAATGTGGCTACAGATTAAATGATTATTCAGAAGTTTTTATTTGTTCTCATAAAACAATTTCTATTTCCAACGAGAATCTCTGGTGTAATTGGTTTTTTTTTTTTGTGAGTATTACAGAACGTTCAAAAAGATACTGCTTGTGTACTTTTAGGTCGGGTTTATTTTTTGTACTCTGATACATGTTTCAGGAATGGATGTTTGTCTTGCAATTTTCATAAACAAATTTATTTGTCTTTTAATTTATTTTTTACTGCAAATGCATGATTTTGGAAACATTTTGTGAACCAAGAAGTACTATGCTATTGACCCTTGGAGGTATTTGGCTTAAGTACTTCCTCATCATTTCATTCGTAGCAATAGGTAAAAAGATGTGAAAGTTATACTCAAATTTACTTGCATGATTTCATTATCAAACTAAAGTTTTCATGTTCAACATTTTCCAGAGTACAATGGCAGGTCTGACAGTGTTTATTGATCCAGCTGTGGCTCCTGAAGAGAGACAGAAAGAATTGATCAAGAAATATCTATCAGAAATCAATACTAAATGTGAATTTGTTCCCCAGCGCATTGAGAAAAGTCTATCTTGGCAAACATCAGTCTCTGCCTCTGTAAGTTTCAGTTAGATTTTATCAATATTATTTGCCTATATATCTTGCCTAATGTTGAACTGGTAACTTAATTAGTTCATCAAAGCTTCTAATTTTGGTATTTCTATTAGTCATCTATCAAAATACAAGACACTCCAGAAAATCAGTCTTGGTCGTCCCTGGAAAAGTTACATTCATACTGATTTAAACATAAGCTGTGGAACAAACTGCAGCAATATGTTTGATGGTTTATAACTTGACTTTTCTATCTGAAATCTGTACAAGTAGGCTACATTTCCTATGTTGTGCTGTGTGAAAGCAGCTAACAAAAAGCTTTCAACTGAACCAGGAGAAAAAAAACTGCATGATAGGATTGGCTAGCTAACATGATTAGCCTAGACTATCTTTTTTATGATTCTGATGTTTCTCATAAAATACACTTTGTTAAAAGCTTGACTTTGTGTTTTTTTTGTTTTTTTTTATACAGAGAAGCCATTTGCATAGTTTATAGATATATGTATCAGTCTTCATTTCTAATTTTATCTATTATTTTTTCTTGTACGTAGAAAAATGAACATGATGACATCACCAAGGAAACAATGGTTGTACTCCATGCTGCTGATGCTGTTTCCATGGTGAATGCATATTTACAGGTGAGAGAACCCCAGGATTAAATCATGTCGAAACAGACAGACTATCATAGAATATAATTTGAAGAAAAACTAGCACTGTGGGAAAGAAGAGAAGACACAGGAAAAATGGCACTATATTCACTAAAAAAATTAGTTGGGGAGAAAAAAGATCACTGACACACCAACATTTATAAGAAAATCTTTTAAAGTTAAGATTGCTTTGTGGATTTTGTGAATGTCAAGAAAAAGCCACAAAATCATATATCTTGATTTGTCACAGCGTAAGCAGACTGGAGCCAGCGAACAGCTCACGCTAACAGAATGGATTCAGTCTATGCAGTCTGCAGCGCCAACCCAAAACTTGACTGTTCTTGTTGTTGGTCTCGCCAAATATTTCAGGTGGTGTTCAAATAATGAATTTGTTGTAAGGATTACAGTGACTGTGAACCATTTGTATACTTTAGTCAATACATCTATTTTTCCAATGTATTCAATGGAACATTCAATGAAATCATACTTGCAGAATGACTTTTTTCTAATGAGCATCCAATTTTTTATCTATTTATTTAAATTCAAAGTGATAATTTGCGGCAAAATTTTGCATGAAGATTTTGTTCGAAGCACTTTGTATAAAGACTATCAATATTTATTTAAATCCTTCTTTTAGTTGAAGGGTGGACTTGAATTTTTGCATGGAGGAGTCCCAAAAGAAAATGTTTACTATTTTTACTACAGTCTTTAATCGTATAATCATGTCTTCAATTTCAGTGGTCAGAAGCGATCATTCAAACAGAAGTACAGAGAGGCTGTCACCGGGCAACCAGTCAAAGCTCGAAAGAGAAAAGGTCAGGCTGGGGATGAACTGCAGGTGAAACATGAGGAGGTAGAAGAGGTAAATTTAATGTAACTGCATTATCAGTTCTGCTGTCCCAGAAAATGAGTCAAATTGCAGGTCTGTCATTTGAATTAAGGACTAAATCTCTCATTCACAAGTTTAAAAATTTACATCATCTAAATCTACTTGAGTAGAATGTATGAAGTTACTTTTATACAAAAAAGTATGGGTCCATCCTATTATTGAACTGTCTTCCTGGTATTTTAAATGACCATTAATAAAATGGTGATGTACCTGCTTTATATTAATCAATGTGGTGTAAAATCTACCTCTGATTATCGAATATGGTGTATGTGTCCACTTCGGATAAATCAATGTGGTGTATAAGTTCCCCTCTGATTAGCCAATGTGATTTGTATGTCTGTTTCTGATTATCCAATGGATTGTGCCAATATAATATTTTTATCTGCTTATATTTAAGTGATGTGGTGTTTACATCTATTTCTGATTGTCCAAGGAGGTGTTGTTTGCATCTGCCTTTTCCCCAGCAGGAGTTTGTCAGTGCTGCTTGTGTACAGATTTGTCAACCATTGCTGAAGTTAAAAAGATTGAAACAGAACAGTGTCCCATAAAAATGATTTAAAATTGCATGTTACTTTGGATTTCTTTGAATAGATTCAATAATTATTTTTAGTACACAAGTTGAAATTCCAAAATGTTTATGGTGGTCTTATGAGTTTTTTCCAGCCCCTGATTGAGAGGAAATATACAGCTTTCCCAGCAATTGAATGCAAAAGTATCATCTACGAAATTATATCCAAAACTGACATGAATCTGTTGTGAAAATATAGCTAAATCGCGAGATCTGTGTTTTCACCCTTTCTATCAACCTAAATTTTATAAATCTGTATTTTTAAGGCATTTGTGGAAGCACAATTGTTTACAGGATGCTTCCTTCAGCCTGTTGATTCTGATGAAGAATTGGCCAATCAAATAAAGATGTTCACCAAAGCTGTTGTGGAGAAGCCCAGCAAGTGAGTTGCATCTTGTACAACTATTATCCCGTATTTTGGTTTTTTTTTGGGGGGGGGGGGGGGTTATTTTTTTCCCTCCACATTTTTGGCCTTAAAAAATTAATATCTTTTATTTACATCCTGAGTTCACTGATACTATACAGAGTATACGGATCTATCAACAATCAATCAATCACAACATTCTGTTTTTAGCTTGTGATATAGTTTCAGCGCTTTTTGTATTGATTCCAGGAATAATTTTGGATATTCAAATTACGATTGATCAATTTAACCATTATTAATTCAACTCATAGCTAGTTTCAACATTATTTACAAACTTTATCCTTTTGCAGAAAAGTTTGATTGAACCTGAGTAACATTTTACCCATAAAAAAACATTTTGGCTATACTTAATTACAAAAAATATGCAACAAAGTTTTTCCAGATTTAAAGTATCACCTCTGGGAAAAATTATAGTGTTAGAGTTTAACGTTCTGATACATTCCTTCTACGTAATAACCATGGTGGGGGGGGGGGGGGGGTTCTG